>BHFT01032879.1:0-39132 GCA_004320025.1 Laticauda laticaudata | reverse complement strand
ATGGCAAGCTTTTTTGTCCGTTTTACATCCTCTTTGCATCCGTTGGTGCAGTGTGACATGGGCTTTACATTTCTGTTTATAGCATATTTAGATGTTGCATTTCAGTCCCATTTGTGGCAAATGGAATATCATCAGGTTAATTTGCCCAACTTTTGACATGACTCACCATTATCCCTCTCCCCTGAAATCCTTCCTCTCCCACAGTATCCATTAGCACACTCCCCTAATTCTTCTATCAGGACATTTCCCTTGGATCAAGTCCACTGCCTTTCCTCCTTGCATATATTTTTCAGAAAAATTTTCCAATGTTCATTTCAGGACATAATTCATTACCATTTTCTCCTCCATCAACACCTAATTCTGCTTTATTTTCAATAGTATGAAATGTATAGTATAGAAACTTTTAAGGAGAGGGATAGAATCAAAGCTTCAGAAAGCAAGACTTTATCAGAATGGAAAATCCTTTAAATTTTGCAAAGAGGAAGATGTTACATTAAGTCATGCCCCCATGTATGAGCCTTTACACAACTTCATGAGGACATGGCTTAAGGTGTACCATTCTGACATGTGATACAACTTCAAGGTTACATGAATCATCCTTTTAGATAACAGGGAAATTTCCCTCTTTTTATATATTGTATATCCTATATAATGGTTTTTGTTATACCAATCCTGAAGACGCAATCTGACAATTTCCAGTAAGGATAAAAATTGTCACATAGTACTTTCTAGCAGTCAATATATGGAAAGGGCAGAGGAAATAGCCTTGAAGGACAGGAAGAAGAGTCCCTACCAAGGCAATGGTTAGATAAGAGGGATTTGAGCCATGGCCAAGAAAGCATATTGAAAAAGCGTCCCATACAAGGATGTCCCTATTTCACATGAAGATAAAAAGAAGGGAAGAAACACATTCAGAATTTTAAGAGTCTTACAATAGCTATCACAGTGAAAGTAATCCCGATCTACCACTGGGTTCTTAATCTGGTCTAGCTTTTAGGGTTGACAATACAATAGGAAAATAAGAATATCAGTAGAAGTTGATAGATACTGGGAACCAGGGAAGGGGGAAACCTAGATCTAGGCACAGATGAACAAAAGAGGCACTTAACCTGCCCAACTGCTCCTCTAGATCCACTGATTGAAAACACAAATTATTTGCAGCTATGCTAAGGCTCGGTGCAATTGATTCAAAGTCCTCCACCCTTCCAAATCTGCTGAAAATATAAAGGTGCCCAGAAGATACCAGATGTGGCTACTCAATACCATACTAAATGGTTCTTGATGCATCCCAAAGGTGCTTTTTCAGGAGGCAACTGGCCTTTCTTGTTTTTTCTTTTGAAGACATTTTGCTTCTTCAGCTCTGACTGGATGGTGGGGAATGGAAGGATTTATATTCCTTGCAGACAGCTAGTCATTTGCATCCTTTTAGAGGGCTGTTGAAGCACTTGGAGCTTTATCTGTGTCCTCAGGATCACAGTGCTGAGACTGGGAATCTTTACAAACTTCCTGGTGGATGTTTCAATGAAGTCAAGGCCTTTTCTTAGAACAGTATTTCAGATAGTCTCCAGGTAAAGTGACTTCTAGCCAGATGGTTGTCTTCTAAAAGGATTAAAGAGCTGACATTAATCTATTTTCTCACCTTAAATATTATTTCATATTCTCAAAACTGCTATAAAACTGGCATTGCATTCTTTGGCAAATCTAGTCTTTCCATATTCTTGTTCCTATGTTGAGTCCTTCCAGAAATCCAACATTTTGAAAGTATATCCAGTGCCTTGGATTTTGCAAAGTGTCGGAGATTTATAAAGTTGTTTGAATAAAACAACAAATGTGACCTTGTTCTGCAGTGACCACTTGGCCATTGGTGGTAAATGACAGTTTTGGGAAGGATTGCTGCCATGGTACCAAGCACTGCCTATAAACATCTTCTTCTGTCAAATCTATCCATTTACAGTTTGCCAGAAAGATAGATTGATCGAGTAGTGGGATTCAAAAAAATTTACTACCAGTTCTATGGGCGTTGCTTGGTGGGTGTGGCAGGGAAAGGATACTGTAAAATCTCCAGTCAGGGGTGGTATTTGCCAGTTCTCCAAACTACTCAAAATTTCCACTACCGGTTCTCCAGAACTGGTCAGAACCTGCTGAATACCATCTCTGAATTGATCAAATGATGTGGAGATTGAAAGAGCCCTCTTTTCTTCCCTCTTTAATTTGAGCTATAGTTTTAATAATGGCTGTGATTGTTCCCAAAGGTGCTTTTTCGAATAAGCAACTGGACTTTCTAGTTTTTCTTTGAAGATGAAAAATATACTTCTCATCCAAGAAGCTTCTTTAGAGTACAAGATGAAGAATACAAGATTGAAATGTTTTCAAAGAAAAACCAGAAGTCCATTTTGCCTCTTGAAAAAAAAAAAAAAAANGCCTCTTGAAAAAAAAAAAAAAAGCATCTTTGGGACAACTATCACCTGGATGGCTGAGAATCTCCATTGACAATGGCTGTGGTTAAAATCTGATTTACTCAAAATGCTTTTATGCTGGCACTATGGCGTTACCTAGTTTGGGCAATGAAATGTCTGCAAGAAAACAATCAACCAAGAACTTCTTATTTCAACCCTGAGCTACAAATACTCTCCTTATGTTTTTATCCATTACACTACAAAAATCATAGTTTGTATCAAACTACATGCAGCAGACCAGAGGTGGTATTCAGTGGGTTCTGACCATTTCTGGAGAATCGGTAGTGGAAATTTTGAGTAGTTCGGAGAAATGGCAAGTACCACTTCTGGCCCCGCCCCCATCTATTCCCTGCCTCCCAAGTCTCAGCTGATTGGCTGGGTCTTCTTTTGTTGCCTGCACAGGAGAATGGAGCTGGAAAGCAGGTTAGTGAGGTGGGGAGGGAATGGGGATTTTGCAGTAGCCTTCCCCGACGAGTGAGGAGAAAATGGAGATTTTGCAGTATCCTTCCCCTGACACGCTCACCAAGCCATACCACACCCACCAAGTCACGCCCACAGAACCCATAGTAAAAAAAAATTTGAATCTCACCACTGCAGCAAAGCCTTGCCCTGACCCTCCTTGTGGCCATTTGCTTCACTGTGATTACATTTCTATTGAGCAATGCCATGCTTTGGGCCCTTCTTTGAAAAAGGCTGGGGCAATTGGAGTTTGAAAGTCAGAAAGGAGAATATAGGATGCTTAGACAGCCAGAATCCATCCAGATTCCCTCCTCCTCTTTCTTCTTAAAGCAGCTCTTGGGGGGTTGATTTCCTTGCTGTTTTTTTTTTNCTTTCTTCTTAAAGCAGCTCTTGGGGGTTTGATTTCCTTGCTGTTGTTTTTTTTTTTTTCCCCAAGGCTGCACTGAAGTGAGGAGCAAATTGGGGGCAGAGGGAGGGGAGAGGAGGAGGAGGGAAGGATGGCACAAATCCTTGATCAAGAAAAAGGGTTCCCACTGCTGAGGCCCAGCTGTGTGGCACAGGTTGGGTTCCTCCTCTGATCAGCTCTGCTCCCAGCGACATCTTGCTGTGTCAAGTCTGATTAATCTAATCTTCAAGAGGCTTACACACACACACACACACACACACACAAAGAGAGCCATCCACAGCATGAAAGCTGCCTTTGTATGTAGTCCCGGGCAGCATGCAAACCAGTTGTTAGGTATATTCAAAAAATGAATTCTTTACATGCCAGGATCAGCAGTCAAGGAAAAACTGCTTTGCTCATCCCCTTGAACCTCTGGCTGCTATTTTCTGTCCCTTCTTACGCGATGAGTAAATGGGAGCGCAAGGAGCTGCATAACATCAGTCTCTGCAAGACCGAAAACCAGAGACATCTCTCTGGGAAAAGCGCCCTGGACTTTTTGAACCTGGCAGAATAAGACAGCTCCATACAGGGCTGGCGTTCTGGCTTTCTCACTCATCCACATGCAACAAAACCCTTGGGTGAAATTCAAACTGTTGCAGGGGGAAGAAGTGAACTACTAAAGTCATGGGTGCAGCTCAAGGGAAAAAGGTAAAGATTTTCTGTTTTGCCTTTGGAGTTGGGTAAGAAGACACTGCGTAGCCAGCAGGGGGGGATTGGGTTATTTCATCCACTGAAATGGGTCAGTTCGTGATAGAGCGAATATTTCTGTTTAATCAAAAGGGGAAGGAAACAGATCGTTGGGCTTGAAGGAAAGTTTCATAAAGCAATGAAGGGGACACAGTAAGAATTACTGGAATGTTGGACATTATTGGGGATCCATTTTGAAAAGCTCCTTAGAGATATTCCTTATGAATGCCTGCTAAGAAAATTACTTTGCTCCCAATAAGACACCCAACTAACATAGTAATATGCACCTTAATGAACTGGAAGCCTGTAAAATTTTTATCTTATTCTCTATGGATAAATATGGGAGGAAATGGGAGAATCTGGGGAAGGGAATATTTTCCACTAAACTTAAGCTTCCCTAACCTATCCCAGTATGATTCTGAAAATTAATTTTAATACATTTACACTGGCAATTCATAATTATACTGTACAAGAAGGGAAAAGGGAGGAGTAGAAAGAGGAAGGTGAACTCAAGTGCACCTCCTAAGAGTACTTCAGTGGGCTGTTCTAGGAGAGGAAAAGTCAAGTGGCACTTAGTCCCACTTCTTCCTCCATTGGAATCTGGTCAAGTGGCTGACAATGGAAAGAGTCCTTGGAAGGGAGGAGTTACCAGCTGCTTTTCTCCAACCCAATCTGTGATTCTCCCCAATCTGAAGCTTGGAATATCATATTAATTGGGCCACATCCCCACTTCTCAAAATTGCAAGGAGTTGCAGAGGAAGCTCTAATTGGTTTTCTTTGAAAGAGAAATCACTCAAACCATCACATTTGCCTTATTCGGTATTCTGATTATCACAAAGGGTGCATTTCATTCAATAAACCCTGAACATTCCCACACCTCTATGAATTCTTCCCTCTTCATTATTTTCATTTTAGCTTTCTTCTTGATTGGCCTGTCCATCCTCTTATCCTTGGCTCTTCTAACATCACAAGGCTGAAATTGAGAGAGAGAGAGAGAGAGAGAGTATTTCCCAGCTGAACTACTCTAAAATTGAAATAACCATCTGCCTTGTCCTAGGAATTGTAAGGTTGGGCTGAGTTGAAGGGTTAACCTGAGCACCAAGGTGTTCTGATATGAAGTTGTGGCAAAGACATGTTTCATATTTTATAATGCAGTATAGGACAGTGGTTTCAACCCCTAAAAGATAGGAAAGTGTGATGAAACATACCTTGCAGTCCCAAAAAATCAGATTATTCCTCATTATCCTGAGAATTGACATTTGGAAATGGCCTTCAAACTGTCCCTATTGTCCAGACTGATGCATTCTGACCTGTAACAATCCTCCAGATTCTAAAGCAGATAGTTTTCCACCAGGCTTTTAAAATTAAAAGTACAAGAGTTTGAATCAATACAAAGAAAAAGTTCTGGAATTAAGGTATGGCCTCTTCCCTCCTATTTGGATGTTAAAATGCCTTCTTGCTCCCCAACAATCCTGCCAAGGGTACTAGGGCACCCTGGAGACACAGTAAGATCTTATACCTTGCTTATGTGATTCATGGAAGCCTCTGCTGTTTTCCAGCAAGAGCTGTTCTCTCTCTCTTACGGATAACAAAGCAAGTTTCCTACAAACTATTCCAGTTCTGATTTCTCCTTTAAATTTCTCCCTTTTGCCCTTTCCCTTCATCCAGGCTCCCTCTCTCCTAACTGAGGGAGAGAGTTATTTTAAACCAAAGCCTATTAGTTTGGCCTGCTTGCCTCCTAATCTAATCTAATCCATTGTCTGTGTCTTCCTTCTTGTTTACAATTCTTGATTGTCAAAGGCCTAAGGCATCAAAAGCCCAGAACTGCTTCAACCTCTGTAGTGCATCCCAAAAAGCAGAGGTGGACAACCTTTTAGCAAGGATCACATTTTACTTCAAGGGAGAGAAAAGTGTAACATTGCTTGTGGTGATGTGGGCAGGGCCACAGAGCTGGAATATTCTTTGTGGGATGCTGACCTTTTTGCCTTTGTTCATAATGTTTTTTTGTAAACTATATAAAGCCACAAAAGCTGTTTTAGATTGTACAGGATGTCTGCTATATTTCCAATCTTGAAATGGAAGAAAACTATACCCTACCTTTGGGGCAACTAAGGTATTTGAGAGACCCAGGAATAAAGTGTTCGAACTGGGTATTTATATGAAAGTGCAGAAAATTGAATCAATTTTTTTGCAGTTGGCACTGTAAATTATAATGAGGCTCTAAGAAGGATACCTCTACTAAAAATATATTTAACATCATATACATTTGTTTAAAGTAGTGTGAAGGAATAAAAATAGACCTCTTAAAATAATAGTCAGACTCAGAGTTAAATTCATTTTAATCACATTTATCTTACTCTAAGTACTCAAACAAGTTCTAGCTCATTTGTCTAGATATGCTTTTATTTGTGTCAGAGTAGAGTTTTATCCTGAACTCGGTATGCTTTATTACAAAAGAGATCAAATGCCAAAATATTGACCTGGAATGACATGATCCTATATTATTTAAAGGTCAAAATATTACTATGAATTGGGACTGGAAACAGATTGATAATCAGTGCAAATGTAATAAATTAGAGTAACTTGCATTGTACAAAAATATCAGGAAATTAATTGACTGCTAACTTTGGACGGATTGTTTATAGGCCTTTTAAAATTGGAGTAATTCTTCAAAGGCAAACTTAGAATAGAATGGAATGCAATGGAATGGAATAGAATAGAATAGAATAGAGAAAGAATGGAATAGAATAGAATAGAACAGAACAGAATAGAATAGAACAGAGAAAGAATAGAATAGAATAGAATGGAATGGAATAGAATGGAATAGAGAAAGAATGGAATGGAATGGAATGGAATGGATGGAATGGAATGGAATGGAATGGAATGGAATAGAATAGAATAGAATAGAATAGAATAGAATAGAATAGAGAAAGAAATGGAATAGAACAGATACAATAGAATAGAATAGAATAGAATAGAAATAGAACAGAACAGGAAAGAATAGAATAGAATAGAATAGAATAGAATAGAATAGAATAGAATAGAATAGAATAGAATGGAATGGAATGGAATGGAATGGAATAGAATGGAACAGAATGGAATAGAAATGGAATAGAGAAAGAATGGAATAGAATAGAATAGAATAGAATAATAGAATAGAATAGAATAGACAGAGAAAGAATGGAATGGAATGGAATGGAATAGAATAGAAATAGAATAGATAGAATAGAATAGAAAATGGAATGAATAAGAATAGAATAGAATAGAATGGGAATGGAAGGAATAGAAAAGAGAAAGAAGTGGAATGGAATGAATGGAATGGAATGGAAATGGAATGGAATAAGAATAGGAAGATAAGAATAGAATAGAAGAACAGAATAGAAGACAGAATAGAATAGAAAGAGAAAGAATAGAATAGATGATGGAATGGATGGAATAGAATGGAATAGAGAAAGAATGGAACGGAATGGAATAGAATGAATAGAATAGAATAGAATAGAATAGATAGAATAGAGAATGGAATGGAATGGAATAGAATAGATTGGAACAGAATGGAACAGAATGGAATAGAATGGAATAGAATAGAATAGAATAGAATAGAATAGAATAGAATAGAACAGACAGAACAGAATAGAACAGAGAAAGAATAGAATAGAATGGAATGGAATGGAATAGAATGGAATAGAGAAAGAATGGAACGGAATGGAATAGAATAGAATAGAATAGAATGGAATGGAATGGATAGAATAGAATGGAACAGAATGGAATAGAATGGAAATAGAGAAAGAATGGAACGGAAAGGAATAGATAAGAATAGAAATGATAGAATAGAATAGAATAGAACAGAGAAAGAATGGAATGGAATAGAATAGATAGGAATAGAATTGAATAGAATAGAATAGAATAGAATAAAGATGGAATAGAATAGAAATAGAATAGAATAGAATAGAATAGAATGAATAGACAGAGAAGAGATAGAATAGAATAGAATAGAATAGAATAGAATAGAATAGAATAGAATAGAATAGAGAAAGAATGGAATGGAGTGGAATGGAATAGAGTAGATATAGAATAGAATAGAATAGAATAGAATAAATAGAATAGAATAGAATAGAGAAAGAATGGAATGGAATGGAATGAATAGAATAGAATAGAACAGAACAGGAATAGAACAGAATAGAATAGAATGGGAATGGATTAGAATAGAATGAATAGAATAGAATAGGAATAAAGAAACCAAATGAATAGAATGGAAGAATGGAATGAATAGAATAGAAATAGATAGAATAGAATAGAATAGAATAGAATAGAATAGAATAGAAATAGAATAGAAATAGAGAAAGAATGGAATGGAATGGAATGGAATGGAATGGAATGGATAAATAGAATAGAATGGAATGGAATGGAATAGAATAGAATAGAATAGAATAGATAGAATAGAATGAATAGAACAGAGAAGAATGGAATAGAATAGAATAGAATAGAATAGAAAGAAAGAACAGGAATAGAACCAGAATAGAATAGAATAGAATATAATAGAATAGAAATAGAATAGAATAGAGAAAGAATGGAATGGAATGGAATAGATAGAATGGAATGGAATAGAATAGAATAGAACAGAGAAAGAATGGAATAGAATAGAATAGAATAGAATAGAATAGAACAGAACAGAACAGAACAGAACAGAATTCTTATTGGCCAAAGTGTGATTGGACACAGAAGGATTTGTCTCTGGTACATAAGATCTCAGAGTAATACAAACAGCAAAGTAATATAATCAGAAGATCAGTATAAAAGAAGGCAAGAGGAAAGATTAGAAGGATGGTAGTTGTTCTGTATTGAATGGTATACTCCAACAGGCAATCTGATGTTGGCTAGAAAGAACAGTAATTGGATTGGTTCATTAGGAACCAATCCAAAAGAGCCGCTGAAAGCCGGCAAAGTCAAATAAGCTGCCATTGCTACAAGCCGGCAGGCAAGCAGCTGTATAAAAAGGCTGCGGCGCTTCAGCACAAACTGTTCCGTTCTACGTTTGCTTAACTGAATAAAACTTTGTTGTTGGAACACGCGGTCTAACCTCGTGTTTTTCCGGACGGAACAGTAGTAATACAACACTACTAATGGGTAAATATCCTTGGACATAAGACAATGCAATGGGAATTAGGTGTTCAGTAGAGTGTTGGCATGAGAGAAAAAATTATCTCTGTATCTAGTTATTTTGGCACATATAAAGCACATGATTCTATGTGTTCTCATGCCCTCTGATGAGCACCAACCTTTAAAGCCTCATAGGACCATATTAATATTCTGTCTGCTTCTGATTCTTGATCTAATTCTGGGAAGGTCATATCCAATAGGGATATATGGCCTTGTCTACATTTGGTAAGAAATCAAAAGTATTTGTCCCTCAAGCATCAAACTGCCATCCATGACCCAAATCACACAAAAAATGTTAACACTCCTACATGAGATCAGGTTTTAGCAATCTCATGCAACACCTTCAGGTCTCATTGAGATCATGCTGGATCTCAGGGAGGAACTTGACAGAATCTCACGAGATTTTGCTTACATGTCTGAAAAAGATTGCCCAGAATTCCTGGGGATGAATCAAACTATTTCTAGTTTTTCAGTCGTACCTTTTCCATTGCAATTTCCTCTGAGATATTTACTCCATATTCTTTTCGCTTCTTCTTGATTTACTGTATCCTTTTATCAAGGGAGTTTGGAGAAAAAGATAGAGAGGCAGAATTAATACAAGCAAGCAGAACACAATATATGATGCCAGCAGAACAGAGGAAAGATTTTTAAGGAAAGGCCTCTTTCCATTCAAAGGAGAGGGTTAACGGTAATGCCCAGGGGCGAGCATATTAGGCAGGCCACTTAGACAGTTCAGCCATATGTTTTCTGCCAGAGAAATGGGAAAGATGCCCTAATTAAACACAAGACTCCTCCATTCCTCTTGCTTTTATCTGTTCCTCTTCTTTAAGGCAAAGGTTGACCTTGAAAATAATGTCTCCCCCCATAACTGAGATGGCAGGTTAGATTCATTCATAATTAATTTTCAGCTAGTGTAGAAGAGTTTGGCTCTCCCTGGTTGAGCATTTAACACAATGCAAATATTATTTCCGTGGCCTAGCAACAGGTAAGGCCAGCAGCAGCAGCTGGGCAACCTGGGCAGCTGCCCAGACTTATCAGGCTGTGAAGAGGCCTGTTCCAGCAGCCACTGCCAGCCAAGGGGAACCAAGAGAGAACTATGTTTTGTCCTTTTCTTTGGGTTTTTAACTGCAGAAGGAGAAAAACATTCATTGCTGGCTTCTTGAAGCATAAGGGCTTTGGATAGCCCTGAATGCAGGATGCTGGCAAGAAAAATATTGGATGCTGGCAAATAAAACCAGGGACAGCAAGATGCTAAGCCCTACTAGTGACAATAGCTTTTCAATATGGGGCTGCAGAAGAGACCAAGTGTGCCCAAATCAGTACTGTGAACAAAGGAATGAGACGGAGAAACTGAGAAGCTCTTTCCAAGCAACCTATATGGCCCCATCATTAGAAATAAGGAAGGTAGGTGGGGATCATTCTTCTTGCTTCACCAGCTCTATCATTTGATGAAGTTTGGATAGTTATACAGGTGTAAGAGTTAGAATCCACTCCCTCCAGGATATGGGGAAACTACATGTACAATGGAGGCTCGTCTACATGGCTGTGTCAGTGTACTTTCTTCCCATTCTTAACTGGTTGGGAGGAAAATAAGTCAACATGCTGATCCCACAACTACTTCATACTAGCAAGAAGAGTAGGCAATGCTGCAATTCCATGTTGTCCCTTTTCCTTCACCCCCAAAATCACATACTTAAGGTTAAAAACAACAACAACCAGCCCACCTTCTAAATGACAGAGGGATTCCAGGTACTTTTTATATCTTCATCTCATGGTCCTCTTGTACTCCATCAGCCAGCCACTTGGAATAGTGCTATTATTATTATTTATTCTCCTTCTCTTTCTCCTTCTCCTTCTCCTCCTCCTCTCCTTCTCCTTCCCCTTTTCCTCCTCCTCTTTCTCCTCCTCCTCTTTCTCCTTTTCATTTTCTCTTCCTCCTCCTTTTCTCTCTCTCTCCATGAAATGGTCTATAGGTCAGTGCTGATTGATTGATGAATTGATTGTCACATGGTTTCTGTCTTCTGGAAAGATAGAAGATGAAAGTCAATATTGACATGGTAAAAATATGTATTTTTCACAGCTATTGCACTAAAGAATATTTCTGGCTTATAATCTACATGTTGGTGTTTTCTAACCCCATTCACAAGAAAGCCCCATTGAAGATCTGTCAATCTATTTAAATCTGAAATATCATGATCTACCAAGAAATCAAGAGACATACTTCCTGGTATGTCTCAAAAGCATCATATCTCAAAAAGGCAGTATAAAGAATCACAGAAGTTACCTGGGAGAAACTATGTGGAGAACATGTACATTTGTTTTAAGCCCAAGAAAAAGAAATGACTGGGGGAAAAACTCAGTCTCATGCTGCCATAACTCCCTTGGATACAAAACAGGGAAAGGAAAACCCTGCTGGGCTTTCAAGATTCTGTTGTTGTAGCTTGTATTGATAAATACAGTTGCAATCAAACTGACTTCATAGTCAGTTTCCTGGTTTGGCCCACCTCCAACAGCTGACGGGTTGATTTAGTAATAATATAAAACTATTAGTTGGGGTACTGATGTGTTGATCACCCACCAATTATTTTATCTCTGTCTGAATCAAAATAAAGTGGAAATTCTGTCATACAGTAGGGCTCAGTGTCTTCGAACAAGTCCTCTCCAGGTTCATCATTCCAGATTATTTGGATGACAAGCTTGGTGTACTGAGAAAAATGAAAGTCTTGCTTCCACACTGGAACAACTAAAGCCAATTCTGGGTGGTCTCAACAGTGTTTAGAAGTCAAGATGGAGATGTTGTCATGAGGTTGTATCCTT
Source organism: Laticauda laticaudata (assembly GCA_004320025.1). Taxonomy (NCBI): domain Eukaryota; kingdom Metazoa; phylum Chordata; class Lepidosauria; order Squamata; family Elapidae; genus Laticauda; species Laticauda laticaudata. The sequence continues at coordinate 27,111 of BHFT01032879.1, read as the reverse complement.
CAGAAACTGGTAGTGGGGCATCTTCTTGCTATGGTGAGCATGACACTAATATGAGCCTTAGGCTGGCTAGTACTGTACTTAAATTGAGGAAGAAAATGCCGCAATTAGTATAAACTGTAGATTGCTCTCAGCCCTATGTAAGATCAGAAACCAGATCAGGAAACTGAGTTCAAAAGAAGAGTAGATCTATCTTCATTGAAATAGGCTATTGTAGTAGAATCTAGTTATTCCACCTGTGTTTTCCTTTTCCTCCATCTTACTCCTGCCTTAGACCTGTTTTTGTTTTTTGTTTTCCTCATAATTTCCACTTTTCCTGGAGGGCTTACTGAATAGTTCTTCTGTATTGATTGGCCTCATGGCATTTAGACTGCCTTCTACAAGGTCATCTACATGGCTCTCTACAATTGCCTTAAGGTTGCACATTACATTTATTACATACAGGAATATACGCTTAAAAATGAATGAAACAGAATTATATGTCATATATAAATGTCATGTGGAAATTTGAAACAGGTGATGTGTTTTATTTCTCCATTTGGTATCTGGGCAACTTTAGTTTGCTTGCTAGGTTTGTTTCCAAAATCTTGATTGGTGGGGAATATAATATGCTATTATATGAACCCTCATACTCTTTCTCTACTTTCTTTGCAAGGAGACATTACTAGATATTTCACTGGATAAACTTTGCTTCATAATGAGATAGTGGATCTAGATTGTTTTTCTTTCCTGTCATTTACTGAAAGTCCAAATATGGTAGCTCTAGTCTATATTTTTAATCCTTTGATTTTGAAGTCAATGATCTAGTAAGTTAGAAATTCAGAATTATATTTTAACTCATTGTTTTTATATTTAGAACTATAATTAACTATAATTTTACACTTAAAATTACATGTTAATTGATCAGATAAAAAGTATCAACTCATCAGACATCATAAAATATCAAACTACATTTTGAATGGGATCACTCTCTGTATTTGTAGAGCCCAGAGGCATTGTCTCCCCTCAAAATGACAGCAACTTTGTTTGCATATCTGTTACCATATCTCAACAAAAGTTAGATGGAAGTTAAAAGATACTATACTTTGCTATTGAGGAAATTATTTTTCTCTATTCTCTTGTAATTTTAGATTTGGGGTGTATAAGCTTCAAAGAAAGGATAATACCTATCAAATATCTATGGAGATTCTCATCCAAGTCACAGTTGTCCCAAAGGTGCTTTTACAAAAGACAACTGGATTTCCTGGTTTGAAGATGTTTTGCTTCTTATCCAAGAAGCTTCTTCAGCTCTGACTGGGTGGTGAGGAATGGAAGGAAGGATATCGACCATCCAGTCAGAACTGAAGAAGCTTCTTAAAGGAGAAGCGAAATGTCTTCAAAAAAAAAACCAGGAAGTCCAGTTGTTTCTTGAAAAAGAACCCCACTCAAATACTTGACCCCCGAGTTTCTCGGACAAGCAGCAGAAAGGATAAGAATAAATTTCTTGGAATTTCTCAGAAAGAAGCTCCTCTCTTCCTACAATAGGTTTATGTGACTGCTTACAATTCAGTAAAAAATAAATTTAAAAAAATGCTTTCCCACATAAATTCTGCTAAATTTTTGCATTAGTTAAATGGGGAAGAAGTCTTGGAGCAGTCACAATATGTAACTGTCAATTTAACTCTATTTTATCTTGCTTTTCACCTTGAAATACACTCAAGGCTAGATTGAAATATGCACACCAACACACAATGCACTGATTCGCTACATCAGTCAGAAATATCTTGCTAGAAGGTCAGTGAAATTCCAAGCAGGAAAAGCTAAAAAGAGCTAAGCCTTCATCTTACACCTGACAACTGGAAATGTTGGTAGCTATGGATTCCACAAAACCAGAATAACCATAAGAAAGGCCTGGTTCCTTGTAAATACAAGTTGATTCTTAGAGTAGAGGAAGATTCAGAAGGAAGCCTTTCTGGCAGTTCTTATAGACTTGACCCCAAAAAAAATCCCGAGCACAGAATGAGCTTGAATTTGAGATCTTTAGCATGCCAAACATGTTTTACTACTAAGCAACAGGCTTTTCCTCAAGTACTTCTCCTCATTGTTCCTATTAGGAGCGAACTCTTGTACATTCTGAAATTGTACCTTTCATATGCAAAGAAGTCCTTCCATTCTGAAGAACATATCTCAGATTTGGTTTCTTAAACTTCCATTACACTACCCTCTCTCCATTCTTCCAGCAGTTCCCTATTTCTGTGGAACAGCTTTTCAGTAGTCAGGAGGATTACTGAGGAGGGGGGAGGAAAAAAAGCCAAATTTCATTGAGTCCCTGAATCCTCTCTTTAATAGCAGCAATGGTTTCCTAAAATACAAAATAAAATTTATTAGGGAACTTCATTTCTTCCCAAAACTTCCCGCTGAATACCAGCCCTTGAAGCAAATTTTTTGTCTATATCCAACCAACTTTCCTTTCAATTGGTTTATCCACAATCAATCTGTTATCCAACCCAGAGAGCATCAGTTATGTTTAACAATTTACTTAGAATTATATAATATTACCGTAACACTGGTTGCATCTCTTGGACGGCTAATGAATGATTGACAAATAAGAAATAAATGCATAAAACTTCACTGCTATGTTTTCAATGCCACCTTGACATTGGCGGCTACAAACAAAAGACACTTTAGCTCCTCAGTGCTTAAACGACTTCCTTGTTTGTTAAAATATAACATGAATAAAAAATGATAAGTCTTCCTAAAGCCCATGTCACACTGCACCAACGGATGCAAAGAGGATGTAAATCGGACAAAAAAGCTTGCCATCCGTTGGAAAATGTGATGCATCCAGTGTGTACTCACTGCATACGTTTTTCATACTCTATCCGTCCAGCATCCGTCTACTGACATTTCATCCACTCAAAAAGTTTTGAGCTGCACAAAACTTTTTGAGCGATGAAGTATCCAACGTGTCCGTTCTACATCCGCTACGCATACGGGGAACATCTGTTATACGTCTGTTGTCATCCATTACACGTCCACTGTATCCATGAGGCATCCGCTGCGCATCGCGCAACTCAAATCCGCTCCAGCGGAAAAGGACACAGGGAGGAAGCAAAACGGATGCGAAACGGACACACAGCGTTAGTAGCACGGACGTAGAAAGGATGAAAGCAGATGCAGCTTGGATATAAAGCATAAAATGGAAAAAACGTTCGTATAGGGATGTATCTCGGATATTTAGGATGTCTGGAGGATGTCTAGAGTATGTGGAAGGACACCTAGCGGAAAAACTGATATTTCCTATAAAAGGGGAGGAATCACCTGGATCTCACTTTCAGTCCAGCAGCCGTGGATACAGACCTCTTCACCCTTGCTCTTGCTCTTCAACATCATCTATTGATATCCACCATGGATCATCGCACACTCCTTTTGGTAGCCACCATCATTCAACACCAGAACCAAGCCCTCTTCAGGTCTTTCACCTTTTCTAAAGAAAAAGAGAAAAAGAAAAAAAGAGGCGCCAAAAAATGTCTGGGTCCGACGATGGAGTGGGAGAAGAGTGGAGTTTGGACTGTATGGACAAGCTGATGGTGGAGCTGAGGAACGAAGACACAAATGCATTCCAGAACTTCATGAGGATGCCGCCAGCCATGTTTGACGAAGTTGTGAGCGTCTGAGACCCAGGTTGACCAAGCAGAGCACCAACTTCTGTCCCAGCTGGACCCTGGGCTCAAGGTGGCACTGACTCTGCACCACCTGGCCTCAGGGACCACCTACAAAAGCATGCAGTACGGCTGGAGGGTGCCACACAACACCATCAGCATTGTGGTCAGAGAAGTGGTGCAGGCCATCATCGAAGAATACGTGGAGGAGCTCCTCCAGTGCCCACCACTGAAGAAGGCAGGAGGAAAGTTGTAGAACAGTGGTATCAGAAGTGGAACTTCCCCCACACCATTGGAGCCATAGATGGGAAGCACGTGGCCTGCAAAGCTCCAGTCAAGTTAGGGTCCACTTATTTCAACTACAAGGGCTTCTTCAGCATCACCTCTTCACCATGGTCGATGCTGACTACAAGTTCATGTACATCGATGCTTCAGGCAACGGGTCAGCTTCAGATGACCAGGTATACAACGCCAGTGACCTCAAGGAGGGGCTAGAACGCAACCTCATCATGGGCTTCCAGATCCAGACCCCCTACCCAACGACACACAAGATGTGCCCTACTTCATCGTGGGTGATGACGCCTTCTCCCTCAGAACCTACCTCATGAAGCCCTACAGTTCCAGATACCTCACCCGTGAAGAGAGGATCTTCACTACAGGCTGTCCAGGGCAAGGCGGGTGTGGAGAATGCCTTTGGCATCCTGGCCAACAGGTTCAGCAGGTACTTCTCACCATCATGCAGCATCACCCATAGACCATGAGGAGGATCATGGAAGCTTGCTGCATCCTGCACAATCTCATGCGCACCCGCTACCCAGTCTTGCAGAACAGGCTTGTGGACTGTCAACAAGGGAATGGGGACATGGAGCCTGGTGTAATGGAGGCAAGGGCGAAACCTGATCGACACTGTGGATGTTCCAGGCCCCAACAGAGCTTCACGTGAAGGGAAGAAGCAGCGCAACCTCCTGAAACACTGATGCAACTCCCCAGCTGGAGCAGTGGAGTGGCAAGACAGGATGACAGATGCTTAATGGATGCTTCCTTCAGCCTGTCTCATCACACTGCTGAGATTCGGCCATGTATGTTGAGTGGCCTACAATGAATAGGTCATTATTAAAGAGTTTTTGTTTATTTTTGAAATGTGTGGATCAATGATTAAATTGTTATTGATAATAAAGGGCCATAGGTTGGTACTTGGGAGGGTGGACCATACAGTCCACTATGTTTGCAGCTGAGGCTTATCTATCCCACAGCTATTACCCATCTCACAGGTATCCATGCCCATCCACAGCTATTACCCATCCCCAGCTATTACCCATCCCACAGGTATCCATGCCATCCCACAGCTATTACCCATCCACAGCTATTACCCATCCCACAGGTATCCCTGCCCATCCACAGCTATTATCCATCCCACAGGTATCCCTGCCCATCACACAAGCATGCTAAGGCTTAACCATTTTCTAAAGTTTCCACCAACACTTTATTAAGTAAAAGAAATGACCCAAGTGTGTGAAGAACACAATAAAACTTTATTAATAACAGTTAAGTAAAGTGTAGGACTTTAATTTAAAAAGCAAAAGGAACCAAGAAAAGTGTCCCAAGCAGATAAAGTCAACAGGTAACAACTCAATCTCTGGCAAATGTTCTCAGTCACTCTGAGGCATGTCCATGGTCTCAGGTATAAAGGGTCCAGGAACTGTGGAAGTGGAGTGGCTGGAGTGCTGGTCTGAGGCGCCATTGGGGTGCCTAGCCCCGAGAGGACAATAGGAGAGCGGTTGTGTGCAGGAAGCTCTCAGAAAGTGGCTCAGCCCAGTGAGGTTGAGAGGCCCTTCATCCAGGACCTGGTTGTCAGACACAGGACCGATGAAGATGTTCTGAGGCCAGGCTTGGCTGTGGGGTGGAGGAAGGAGTGTAGTGGGGATGTCTGGTGTGCAGCTGGGTAAGGTGAGGCGTCTGTGGCTTGCGAGGATACATTTGTGGCATCGGTGGAATCTGTTGGTGTCTGTAGCATCGGTGGCATCAGCGGTGTCGGTGGCATGTGTGGCATCTGTGGCATCGGTGACATCGGTGGCATCAGTGGCATCTGTGCCGTTGGTGGCATCTTGTGGCATTGGTGGCATCTGTGGCGTCTGTGGCATCGGTGGTATCGATGGCATCGGTGGCACCTGTGACGTGCGAGTAACCTGTGCCTCGACTTGGGAAGGGCTACTTGTGCTGCTGGAACGTCTGGTAGCTGTAGCCTTGGTAGGAGAGGGGCTGTTGAAAGCCTTGGAAGGGCTGTGACATCGCCTGGGGTGGAGAGCAGACCTGGAGTGGGTGGGAGCAGGTTCAGCTGGGCCTGGAGGGTGGTGCAGCAGCGCCGTGATCCTCTCCTTCATCACCTGGTTATGGGGCTCAGGCATGTACCATGAGGGTCTGGCTCACGTACATGATGAAGGGCTTGCAGTTTGAGGATGGAATCTCGAAGTGTACCAGCTGAGAGAGGAGATCTGTGCTGTCTTGATGGTGTCCCTGATCTCCAACAGGACAGTGTGGCTCTGCCCCTCCGGTCTGCCTCTCTGCCTGCTTTCTGTGGAGGTGGAGCTGGGGGTGGGGGTGGGTTGGTCCCTAGTGGTCGCTGCTTCTTCTGCTCCATGTGTGTGAGAGAATCCTCCACATCCTCCGGCATAGGGTGTGCAGCTGTCGGGGGGTCTCTGTTGCGGGGCGCTCTGTGGAACCACTGCCGGACATGGTCGCTGTCTCCTGGCCGGAGAGGACTGGCTGTCTGTGGGCTTCCTGAAAGTGAGGGTAGACAGAGGGGCTGCTCCTGGTGGCAGACCTCACCCTCCAGGAAGCTGCACTTTGCCATGACGTAGCTCTCCCAGTCGGTGAGCTTGACTGCGGCCTGGCCAGACTTTCTTCAGGTGCAGCTTCCGATACCAGGTGTGCATATGCTTCCACCACCCGAGGAGGACAATCAGCAGTGTAGCCCAGGCTCCTGTGCCTTCTGTCTCCAAGCCGCCTGCTTCCGCTTGGTATCTCTATACAGCCTGTCGCCCTTCCTCCACATGTACTCGTTCTCCCCTCAGCCACTCCAGCACCTCTCCTCATGCTCCTCTGCGATGGAGTACTGTTTCTCTCTCCCTTCTCCTTGCCTTGCCTCTCCTCCCTCTGGCAGGGCCTTCAGCAGCAGGGCCTTCATCATCAGGGCTTTCAGGGCTTTGGGACTGGTCCACCACAGCAGCAGCAGGAGAGCAAGCAGCAGCAGGAGAAGCAGCAGCAAGGAGCAGCAACCAGATCCAAAAGCAGAGAAGCAGCAGCAGCAGCAGAGTTCAGTGCCAGGGGGTGGGATGGTGGATCTATCCCTCTTGCCAGGGCTGGTTAGAAGATGGCACAGGCTTCTCTTCTTCCCCATGGTCTCTGATGAAGATGTGTCTGACAGCAGGTCTTTCTCCTGAATGCTGGCCTCGTGCGAGCTGCTCCCTTTTATATCCGCGGGGCTGATGCAATGCATCCTCCCTGCATGCGCAGTTAACGCTACGCATCTGCTCTGCATCCGCTACGCATCTGCTCTGCATCCGCTTCATCCACTATGCATCCCGCTCTTTTCTGCTACACATCTGCTTTGCTGTGCTCCCCAGAAGTCCTGTGGATGTGCCATCCGCTCCATCCGCTTCCATCCGCTAGGCTTCCGTTGAGCATCCGTTTACATCCGAGATACGTCCTCCCCCCGTCCGTTCTTTTCCATTCTGTTTGTGCAAATTTTTGCCCCTTTTGAGAGCGATAAGAACGGATAGAGCCACCCCCCCCGGATTTTTGGCCATCCGCTGTGTCCTTTTACATACGTTTTGCATCCGTCGGGCGATGTGACCTAGCCTTAACTCGAAGTCCTGTGAATTCATTCACATTTACTGTTTCAAATGGGGAATGTGAACTGGCACTAGCAATTTTAGTAGGCATTTGGCAATTCCAGTGGCAACAAGGTTGAGAGCAAAAGTTTCAGATTTTCTTTCATTTTTGAGCAGCAAGTATAGGAAATCAGAAGAGTAGAGTAGAGTAGAGTAGAGTAGAGTAGAGTAGAGTAGAGTAGAGTAGAATAGAATAGAATAGAATAGAATAGAATAGTTCTTTATTGAACAAATGTGATTGGTCATACAAGGAATTTGTCTCCAGTGCGTAAGCTCTCGGTGTAAGGACAAGCAACAAAGTAATACAATCATAAGATACCAATAGGAGAAGGTGGTACAAAAGATGAGAAGGATAGTAACACAGCCATACTACACTGATAAATATCTTCAGAGATAAGACAGTACTGTCTTAAATCAGGAGAATGGTACAGACAAAACAGCAACACTCCCTTGTTCCATTATATGATCCCAACCCATCCCACTTCTTGTGCTAGCTCGGGGATGTCAAACTCAAGGCCCACAGGCTGGATCTGTCCCATGGGGTGCTTAAATTTGGCCCACAGGTCCAGCCTGGAAATAGCAAAGGATCAGCCCATGGTGCGTGCCTCTGGCAGCCAAAACAGGGGGCTGTATGAGCCCTCCCCCTCTGCCCCATTTTGGTTGGCAGGGTGCTGCAGGAGGCATTCATCCTATCCACCACCCCAGCTGGTCCATGGAGAACAACAATGCTGATCTGGCCCTTGAAGCAATCCAGTTTGACACCTGTGTGCTAGCTAGCAATAGCATTAGCAGTAGTAATTAGATTCACAGTATGTATTGCCCCATAGTGCTTTACAGTACTCTCTGGGCAGTTTACAATGTAAGTATTATTTACATATTGCCCCAACAATCTGGGTCCTCATTTTACTGACCTTGGAAGGATGGGAGGCTGAGTCACCCTTCAGCCCCATGAGGATCTAACTCCAGTATTTGCCTGCAATACTGCATTCCTTCTACACATCAAGGAAATGGTGAGGTTGCAAGGGCAAGCTTTGCCTTAACCATATTTCTTCCAATGTTCCTGGGCTTGAAAGATAGAAAAGTCCAGCTATGAACAGGGTAAGGCAGTTTGTCATCCTTCTGAAGGTTGAGGCTTTCATTGCTATCAGCCTTGGCCAGTGTGATCAAAGATAAGAGAGTTTGTCCTTTGCCAGATGTCAGTGTAGTGATCAGGTACTTGGGCAGTTGGTTTCTTTGGATCCAGAGACAATAATAAGCATACCATTAAATAAATGGATTTTAAGCTGTACTATTAGCTCAAGCAAACGGAGTTAAAGCCAGAGGTGGTATTCAGCCCATTCTGAGTGGAGTGGAAATTTTGAGTAGTTCAGAAAACCGGCAAATGCCACCTCTGACTGGCCCCATCCCCATCTATTCTCTGCCTCCCGAGTCCCAGCTGATCGGCTGGGTCTTGTTTTGTTGACCTGCACAGGAGAACGGAGCTGGAAAGCAGGCTAGTGGGGTGTGGAGGGAATGGGGATTTTACAGTATCCTTCCCCTGCCACACCCACCAAGCCATGCCCACCAAGTCACACCAAGCCCACCAAGCCACACCCACAGAACCGGTAGTAAAAAAAGAATGAATACCACCACTGGTTAAAGAATAACATTAAAAACCATACATACCAAGCAAAATGTCACCCAAATATCTTATAAGCTGCCAGGAATTCCTTAATAACAATAACAGAGATACCACATGGGTGGCCGGTATCTAATGCTAGATTTTGGCCACAGTACCTAATGCAAGATTTTGTGCAGAAGCTCCCCCACTAATAACAACAATCCCACAATTTGTATCAAAACCTCACACCATAACTTCATGATCCTGTTATGGTCAGGAGATTGCAATATCTGACCTTGAAAGGTTGGCATATGATTCTGGACTGGGAATTAAAAGTCTGAGACCTCACAGTGGGGAAAAAAAACTTTGAAACTACATTAAGATTCCTTCCCCTTCTCCTTTGTTCAGCAAGCAAAGTGAAAAACAAGCAAGGTAGCTCAGAATGAGCTCTAAACTTCTAGACTTTTCTTTATATGGAGGAAAAATCAAAATCTGTCACTAACTCCTCACAATAGCAATGGTCCTCCTCATTGCCACTACGTGTGGAAGTTGTGGTTCAAAACTTCTGAAAGACACCAAATTGCCTACTCATGCATGTTAGACACATCTTCTACATCAGTGGTTCTTAATCTGTTGTCCATGGATTCCTGCTGGGCCATGATGTTGCCACAGGAGGTCCACGAAGACTTGAAGGAATGTTATGATTTAAATCTTGAGTTAATTCTTGGGGCTCCTTGGCCACAAAAGTTATTTAAAGAGGGTCTGTTGTGAACCACTGGTCTACATTCTTTCAAGTGGTAGAAGAGGATCTTATCCTTGAGTAGGTAAATTTGCCCAGGATCATTCTGTTTCAAACTTCAATTGGGGATTCACAAGAGTAAATGTGAATAAAAAGAGATGGGGGAAAACTCACACTGCCAACTCAAAGGGAGAAAAGTTCCGTGAATCTTACTCCTACCATGCTACAATTTTCTAACTGGCATGTTTATGGTAGTCTTGAGCCAAATTCAGCAGCTTACTAAGAGAATATTCCACTTTTTTCCCAGTGGAATGTGTTAATCTGGCAGCTTTCCAGAAATGATAATTTTAGGACAGGAAAGTGGTTTATATATTATTCCAGAGTGATGCTCATTCTCATGTGTGCATACATATATAAAAATAGCCAGAAGCACACACATTCATTGAGTCCTTAAAATAAGATCAAAGACCATATTATAATACACAATCATTTTTAGAAATTGTCAGAACATCACAGGAATGCCAATTCTTCATGCAATTAATTTTATTCAAGTTTTGCCAAACCAGTATGCATATGGTTTGCATTCTTCATTGCTCATTTTTGACACCATGGAAACAGGAGCCTATGATAATATCCATATTAATGAGCAGTGTGACTGATGCTGATACAAAATCTTAATTTAAAAACTCATCATTATTGTTATGGTCACTCAGAATGTAATTCTACATAAATATTCCCACTCTACTTTCTGGAACTCTTTCTTTCCAGCATGGAAATCATGCTAAGTTTTTCCTCTAAAAATTAAAAAATCCGTAATGGGGGCAAGTAACAAATTACAAGCACTCATCCCCCTTAAGATGTAATGTGATAACTATTGGAACCAACTGTGCTGAGGGCAAGGAACAAAAGTAATCTAATAGTTGTGTATTGTTTTAAAACATAAGCCAATATCTTGCCTATCATTTATCTAAGGAACAGGGAGGACAAGTAGAAAAATTCATAGCATATTAGACAAAGAATGAATTGAATATTAAAGCATCATTGTGAGGAAAGCTAAGACCATGGCCAAATTCACTCATCACTCGCAGCCCAAACTATTGGAGTTGAATGTGCTCCATGGATGAGGCCATCATGAAGCAAACCATGGCTTATTGAATTAAACCACAATTGGATGGAATCCCATAACATGCTGAGACATTGGCTGGGATTTAAAATTTACAATATCTAGATTCAGTCCACACAATATCTAGTCTAGTGAAGAGAAAGACCAGGGGAGACATGATAGCAGTCTTCCAGGGGCTGCCACAGAAAGGAAGGGGTCAAGCTATTTTCCAAGGCACCCAAAGGCCAGACAAAGAACAATGGATGGAAACTGAGCAAGGAGAGATTTAACCTGGAAATAAGGAGAAACTTTCTGACAGTGAGAACAACCAATGGAACAGCTTGCCCTCGGAAGTTGTGGAAGCGCCATCACTTGAGACTTTCAAAAAGAGATTGGACTGCCATCTGTCAGAAATGGTATAGGGTCTCCTGCTTGGGCAGGGGGTTGGCTAGATCAGGGGTCGCCAACCTTTTGGACCTCAGGGACCACCAAACTTATAATTTAAAATCCCATGGACCACTAATAAGAATTTTGACTGATGGTGACTTGCTGACATTGGTGGGAAAGTCCAGAGCTGCAGGCCGGTGCTACAGTCCATGGCAGGCTGGTACACCTGGGTGGAGGAGCAGATTCTCTGGGATGACCAAAGGGCCAGACCTGTGACTACTGCAGCTCTGGAATATGGGACCAACTTTCCCAATGTCAGCAAGCCACCCTGGGGCAGATTTCCTTCCCTTGCCATTGGTCTTACCTTCCAGTTCCAGCTCTCATGGCTCTACTCAAAGCTAGGTTTGTGCTCAGCCAAAGGGTTGAAGCCAGTGGATGGGTGGGCCATGCGGGTGGTGCAGCCTTCTGTTCCCGCACAGCCTGGATTAATTGCTTTGTGGGGGGTGCTTTGTGGGGGGGGGGAACATTTTTCTGCGGATCACCAAAATTTTCTCGTGGACCACCAGGGTCCCCATCCCACCAGTTAGCGACCACTGGACCAGATGACCTACAAGTCCCTTCCAACTCTGATTATCTGTTATCTGTTATCAGATAGTTTATTATTCCTGCAATGATATGGTTTTCAATCTCAAACCAAAAGTAGTTTAAAGCTGACTAGCAATCATCTTCATTAAAATTGATCTCAAAGTAGGAGATTTAATTAGCAACTTGCTTCGTTTGGTGATTTCTCCCAACAACTGGATGGGTGTTTGGTACCATATCTTTCCTGCAAAAATCCAGACGATCTGCAAAGGATCTGCAGAAACATCCAACGTTTCAGCCCCAAGAAGTAAATTGGAGTAGTGGTTAAATGAACCAGGCTAGAAACTAGAATAATATAAATTTTAATCCTGCCTTAGGTACGAAGCCAACTGAATGACCTTGAGCAAATGTCTCTCTCTTCATCCTGAGAAGGAGGCAGGGGCAAATTGTTTCTGAAAATCTTGCCAAGAAAACTGCAGACATTTATCCATGCAGTAAGTCACCTCAAAGGCACATCAAAGCACTATAGCCCTACTGAGTGGCTATGACAAGAGAAGCTGGAGAAATATCACTGCCATCTTCTTCAGCAGTATTTAAAAATTATATTTAAGAACCTGTGACTCTACCAATAGGGGGAATATGTCTCAAGCCCAGGAAATAAGGGGGTGAGAAAGTTTCCACCGAAGAAAAAACAGGCCACCTTCAATCTTTGCAGAGCTTCAGTTGGGCTATCATTTTAAGGGCCATCCTGGATACTTACAAAGCCAGAAAATAAACAGGCTTATCTGCCAAACATTAACAATGCCACAGTCGGTCATCTGGTTTTCGAGTAGTGCAGTTTTCTTAAGTCAAAATCAAAAATTGTTGTTGTCAGTTGCCAAGTTGTGTCTGACCCATCACAACCCCATGGACAAAGTTCCTCCAGGCCTTCCCGTCCTCTACCATCTTCTGGAGTCCATTTAAGTTCACACCGACTACTTCAGTGGTTCCATCCAGCTACCTCATTCTCTGTCGTCCCTTCATTTGCCTTCAATTTTTCCCAGCAAAATTCTCTTCTCCAGTGAGTCCTTCCTTCTCATTAGGTGGCCAAAGTATTTTATCTTCAGGATCTGGCCTTCTAAAGAGCAGTCAGGGTTGATCTCCTCTAGGACTGACCGGTTGGATGGCCTTGCAGTCCAAGGCCATCCAAGGCCATCCAAGGACTTGGAGGAGTCTTCTCCAGCACCACAGTTCAAAGGCCTCAATTATTTGGCTCTCAGCCTTTCTTATGGTCCAACTTTCACAGCCATAAATTGCAACTGGGAAACCATAGCCTTGACTTGCCTTTGTTGACAGGGTGATGTCTTTGCTTTTTAGTATGCTGTCTAGAATAAACTGTATTTAACGATCTGGATAAACCCAGTCAATGCCTTCAGGAAGAAGCTATTTTATAAAGCTAAGTTACAATCTGATAAATTAGAATAAACTTCGAAAATAATATTTAAAAAAAAATTATTTAGTGTGAAAAAATTGCCAAACTGTTCCTCTATTTCTTGTGTTAAGGTTTGGATTATATGGAGAAGAGGATGGTTTATCTCAGTTTTATTTAGCTTCTTGGGTGAGAAGATTCAGAGAGTTTAAGATGAAAAGGAAGGGGATGAAAGGGACAGAAATGGGGACATTAGATAAGGATTATAAGATTTGATTATGAATGGAGGACACAGAGCATGATATAAATTGGCATCTCTGATTGATATTGACTTGGGATACTAGAATTAAGTCCTGGATTCACATATCACATAAACCATTAAGTGGCTTGACTTATACATTAAGCTAAGCCGGTAAACCTGTGGCTCAGATTTGTGGTTCACACATGCACCCCATCTAGGGAGTCACATATGCACCTCATTTATGGACCCTAGGAGCTGAAATTTCCTGACCCTTGCAGAGGCAAGCTGAGGGTGGACTGAAAGGGCAAGAAGGGATGCCTTCAGAGCTGCCAAGAGGTCAATTTCCAAATAGAGCTGGAAAGATTTATCTGTCCTCTAAGCTTCTGCCAGTTATCAAGAGCTCAATGGATCAGTGAGCTGGATCAAAATAATGGAGCTTCCTTGTTCTGTGAATAGCAGGAGCCTTGATCAAATGTCAAAGAGCATCTCAATGTCACCCATTTCAATGGCATTCTCTTCCCTCAGGAAATCTGAGTATGGTTGAGATTTCTGACAGAATTAGTCACCAGAATTATTTGGGGAGGATAATGGAGACCTTCCTCTGCTGGTCTACAATCATCATAATGATTTGATAGATCAAGGTGAGTGGAATATCACAAGAACACCAGTCAGTGGAAGGTGGGAAAGGGGCATAATAGATAATATCCGAAGGTTGGTGAAGAAGAGGCATTGAAACTAGTACACCATGAAGGCTTATTGGGTACTGGAGAGACCAAACCGGCCTATGAGAAAGACCAAATGAAGAACAGAAAAGAGATGTGGTCAGGCAAAGTATTACATGCCCCATTTACCAATAAACTAGATAAGAACAAGGCAATGGCTAAGAGCAGGAAAGTTGAAGAGACAGAGGGGCTAATTCCAATGCATATTCAGTCAGTAAATGCTCTCTTTGCAAAGAAGCTGAAGAAACAGAGGATCACTTAATCAATTTATTTTATTTTATTTTATTTATTTGATTTGTCAATCGCTTATAAGATAACAGATATAAGTATAAACATGAGTAAGAATACAGGAAATAGGTACGAATAAATGGGGACAATAAGACAGGGACGGAAGGCATGATGGTGCACTTATGCATGCCCCTTAAAGACCTCTTAGGAATGGGGTGAAGTCAATAGTGGATAGTTTAAGGTTAAAGGAATGGGGGTTAGAGGATGTAACAACAGAATCAGGTAGTGCATTTCAGGCATTGACCATTCTGTTGCTGAAGTCGTACTTTCTGCAATCAAGTTTGGAGCTTGATTGCAGAAAGTACATAAAATGCTGTAAGATCACACATACTGACAACAAAGGGCAGCCTAACAAAGCAGCAGCAATGGTGCAGTGCAACATCTGCAAGAAATACCATTTACCTACAAGCAAGAATTGATGGGGCACCCAAATAGACAAAATAATAGAAAATGAAGAAGCACAGTGCTCTGGAGCCTTAGAATTCCGACAAACAAGTACCCGACACATTACTCCCTAGACTTAACCATTGTTGATATGAAAGACAAAAAGGGTCTGGATCTGGAGTCAGCAGACCAAATCAGAAACAACTGGAGAAAATCAGACAATACAAAAACCTGCAAATAGAAGGACAATGGCAAAAAGAAAGCAAAAATAGCAGCTCTAGCAACAGGTGCCTTGGGTGCACCAATTTTATTCTAAGGACATAACTAGCATTTCATCTTTTTTTAAAAATTGACCTGCATCTTGAACTGAGGCTGGAAAGAAACTGGAAACTCTGATGTTAAACAAATGTCTATCCCAATAAAAAAATGTCTGCTTGATCTGTGTTATTTGGTATTGATTAAATGAGTCCATTGTTCAGGGCAAAAGCAGGGATGTCTAATACCTGCTCCAAATAATAATATGCTTTTCATTTCCTTTTTCTGCTTTTAACAGGAAATATATATGATGACCACATATAGAACTGATCCTGGGAGTTTATTGTATTACATTCTATGTAATATCCTGATTTGAAGTTAGTTAATTAACTTGCTCCCAAGAGTGTTCCCAACTGAATGTCATTTGGAGCGTTATTTTCAGCAAAATGGCTCAGTGGTGTCATGCCACCTTATGTCACGCTGTACCACTCTACAAAGGAAATTTGAAATGTCAATTTTCTGAGAAAAACAAGGTTACAAGGTAGTGATGATAGAAGGGAATAATAAAATGGCTGGATGGCCTCCCACACAGCTAATATTTCTTCCGGCTTTATATTGTATTAATTTCATCATATTTTAGCCCTTGCAATTTAGATCTGAGTGGTTTTTTAAAAGCTACCTTTTGACTTTTGAAAGGAAGAACCAGCCCCAAAGTAGTTTATGGAATAAAAAAAAACAGAAAATGTTTCTTAACAAAAGGGTGGTCAGATCTTTTTTTTTAAAAAAATAAAAGGTTTAGAACAATAAAGCTGTCTCTGTTCAAGAGTATTTTGCTTTTCTCTTTCTGTACCCCTCTGTGCATAAGAAATTTAGATTTTGAGGTCTTTAACACAGGAGCCTCAAACATTTAAGGCACAAAAAGAAGCCACAATTAAACTTTTTGAGATCAAGAACAATGTTTCTATGTTTTAAAAACAAGCTTCTTGGCTAAACAAGGATTAGTTTAATTTCATCCCATATGTGACCTGAAATGATGTGCTTTATGTGTCATCTTCATTATCTTTTTGTTCAGTATCCTTTTGCTTAAATGTTTAATAAACATACAACATTGCTAAAAGCATTACATAAAGTCTGAGTTATTATATTCTTAGGCTAGACTAGGCCCTTGCACTTTGTCATATCACTTGATGTGTTTTTAAAAATCCCCAAAAACATGTTCAGCAAGTGTCCACTTATAAGTTAAAACAGGGTCAAAATGGCTGAGATTTTAAGCCCAAATATATAATAATGTCTACATTTTTTTCTTGGTGGATGGAGATTTTCTGCAAGTTTTTTAAGAGCAGCATTTTGTCAAGGTTCCAAGTAATATGCCTGTAGCAAGCAGAACTCCGAGGCAAGTAGGTTCCTCAAAGAACAGGTTTATTGGACATATCATATTGGCACAGATTGGTAAAAACCAACTCTAAAGGTCCCTACAGTTTTCACCTAATTAAAAGTAAAACCTATTCCCCCTTGCTCAAATAATAACTCACATGGTACAGTCAAGATGCTGTCCAGTTGCTTGGAAACTTCACTCCTCCTTTTTCCGTCACCTGTGGGAATGTCCTTGGTTCTCAGGGGAAACTATTTTGTTTTGGCTACAAAACCCCAGCTATCTCTATTCCCTCCTCCCTATCCCTCAGCACCATTGTGGCAACACTGAAGCCTCCAAGATGGCCTCGGTCAGGCCAGCTTCAGAGTTGACACATTTCCTCTTAACGGTTATAGAAGTACCATTACCAATAGGATAAAATCCATTGACTGTGTTGCACCATAGTACTTATCCATGAAATTCAACAGAAGACTCAGAAGACAAGGAAAATGTAGATTGTTGAATAAACGAATGAATTCTTTATTGGCCATGTGTAATTAGACACACAAGGAATTTGTCTTGGTGCATATATTCTCATTGTACATAAAAAGAAAAGGTATCTTCATCAAGAATCATAAGGAACAACACTTAATAATAGCCATAGGATACAAATAAGCAATCAAATAATACTAGGAAACAGTCAATATAAATCATAAGGATACAAGCAACAAAGTTAGTCATACAGTCACAAGTAGGAGGGGACGGGTGATAAGGAGTAATGAGAAGATTAACAGTAACAATAGTGCAGACTTTGTAAATAGTTGGACAGTGTTGAGGGAATTATTTGTTTAGCAAAGTGATGGCATTTGGGAAAAAACTGCCCTTGTGTCTAGTTGTTCTGATGTGCAGTGCTCTATAGTGTTGTTTTGAGGGTAGGAGTTGAAACAGTTTATGTCCAGGATGTGAGGGGTCTATAAATATTTTCACAACCCTCTTTTTGACTCGAGCAAGAATCATTGAATCGTTGAAGAAATGGCTATCAAGAACTGAGCATTCTCACCCATATCTCTTGGCAGTCTCATAACTAAATAAGTTACAACAGTACAATGATATATGAAAACATATGAAGAATGGTTGCAGGAATTGGGTATGGCTGATCTGGAGAAAAGAAGGACTAGGGGTGACATGATAGCATCATTCCAGTATCTGAGGGGTTGCCACAAAGAGAAGGAGAGAAGCAACCTGGAATTAAGAAGAAATTTCGTACCAACAGTATTGGCCAGTGGAATTGGCCAGAAGTTGTAGGAGATTTTTAAGAAAAGATTGGACAGTCATTTGTTTGAAATGGTATAGGATCTCCTGATTGAGGAGGGGATTGAACTAGATTGAACTAGGCCTCCAAGGCAGAGGTGGTATTCAGCCAGTTCTGACAGGTTCTGGTAAGGGAAATTTTGAGTAGTTTGGAGAACCAGCAAATACCACCTCTGGTTAGCCCCGCCCCCATCTATTTTCTGCCTCCCAAGTCCCAGCTGATTGGTTGAGTCTTCTTCTGTTGCCCTGCACAGGAGAATGGAGCTGGAAAGCAGGTTAGTGAGGTGGGGAAGGAATGGGGATTTTACAGTATCCTTCCCCTGCCATGCCCACCAAGCCACGTCCACCAAGCCACACCAGACCCACCAAGCCCACCAAGCCACGCTCACAGAACCGGTAGTAAAAAAATTTTGAATACCACCACTGCTCCAAGGTCCTTTCCAGCTCTATTCTGATTGACTGACTGACTGATTGATTGATTGATTCCTCCCTAGGAGAATTTCTCTAAAGTTCTCCTGTGAAAATTTTCTTAATCAAATTTTCTTTCATCAAACTGAATAACAGCAGATAGGGAAACAAACAAACAAGAGAATTTGACTGCCTGCCATTAGCGGCTCTAACTTTTATCAAACTTCATCAGACTAACAAGCTATTACATGTCATAAAGATGAGATTTGGATATTTGGATAGGTCAGTATCCATCTATTGCAACCCTTTTATAGCCTTAATTTTAGGATTCACTTGGTACTTGACTAGAATAAAATTGCATCAAATAGGTTAATAATTGAAAAAAAGCTTCCTCTGACACTCACCCACCAACCATATGCCCTCCCATCTTCATCTCCCCACCATACATATGCTGAGCCTCTCCATGGATGTTGGCTGAGAATTCAAGAATTATGAGTACCAGTTCATCTGGGGAATGCCAAAATGGGAAAGATGAGGAAAAATAAATGGAGGAAAGAACATCCCTCTTCTCAGAGAAATGAACTGGGCCTTATCCAGAACTTCCCAAGATATTAGTACTAGTATTCATTTTGAATTATCATATTAGATGATAAGCCCATCCCATGTAATATTGATTTCCAAGGTTCTTCTGATTTAGAAGAAACTTTTTGGGGGGAACATACCATGCCTGATAAGTCCAAAGGGAGTTAAAATGCTGCAAAAATTGATTTTGGAGATGAGATATGTACAGATGTCATCATCTCAAGGGTGTCAAGTGCAGGAATTTCACTTTTTGTCAGTACAGTTGTGGGAGGAAAGTCTTCTTTTTAACCATGAGACACAATGTCCAAAGGAACAGCTCCAGATAACCATCACCTAGCAACCAGCTGTTCTGACATGCGGTAACCTTCAGGGAACTTGGAGAAAGACAAAGCCTTTTTGTTCAGAAATCTGTAAGAGGACAGGTTGGGACTGTTTCTTAATTCAGATGCCAAGTTAAAGCCTAGACCAAATAAATTTTGAAAAACTGGATCTTGATGTGAAAATCATCCCATTCACTGGTGCCCAAGACTGAAGTGGCCAGGAGTATCTCATTTCTTTTAACATGGCTATTTTGCACAAACTAGTGGAATCTGATATATCTGATATATACGCCAAGATATATCTGATATATATGCCAATTTGTCCATTTTTCATGATACCTGGCTTGAAAAGAATAGCCCCAGATACTTGCCTGAATTAGATGTAGAAAAGACTTTAGTTATACAGGGAGAGACCATTTGCTGCCATTTTTTTCAAGGCCACATTAAGCCTATTCAACAAGACTCTTTTAGACTGCTGACATGTTTTCCAGATATTTGGAAGATCAAGTCACATTTGCATTTAGCCATTATTTGCACAGGGTTAAATAAGATGACTCAGACAACAACATAAAAAATCATCTGTGGAGTCTCCAGAATGACTCTCAATAGCAATAGCCAAACCTTTGAGATGAATCCACACTCTGCACAGCTTCTTCAGACAGCCATTATGTGACTGTGTAATTGGAGAAGATGTACCAACCATTTGCTTGATGCACCTTCTGCTGAAGAGGACTTCTCTTGGTCCAACTTCATCAGAAAGTTTTCTGCTAACCTACCATCTCTTCTTTGAGCAGGTTGTAGGGGCAAAATTCAGATGATAATGAAGCACAGCTTCCTACCTAAAAGTAGATTATCTGGATTTGTTTCAGATCTGGAAAACAGACTGAAACAGCACTAGTGGATGACTTTCATGGCCCCTAGATGGAACAAGTCCTATTATGTTCTAGTCCTATTAAACCTCTCAGCCATATTTGACACCACCAACAGTTAAAGGCCCTGTCACACTGCCCAACGGATGCAAAACGGACACAACAGATGAGAAAAATGTTCCATCCGTTGTTGCGTCTCAGGAAGGAGCAAAAATTTGCATCAAACCTGAGCGGATGAACACGGACACCGGGGAGGACGCAGAGCGGGAGGTGGAAAGCGGATGTGGGAAACGGAAGCCCAGTGGATGGGAAGCGTGAGCGGAGTGGATGGCACATCGCGCTAGGCTTTCCGGGGGCTTCTCAGCAAAGGCCGATGCGGAACAGGAAGAGTGGAATTGCACATGGATGCCACAGGCAGATGAAGCGCGATGCACAGCGGAAGCCAGCGGATGCCGAGCATTAATTGTGCTGCGGGGAGGATGCATTGCATCACGCCCCCGTGGATTAACGGAAGGCAGCTCGGAGCAGGTCACCATTCCAGACAGGAAGAGACCTGCTTCCAAGACACATCGACTGCCTTGCCTGTCCTGCCTGCATGTCTGCCTGCAAGCCTTGCTGCCAGCCTTGCTGCCAGCCCTTCCTGCCAGCCCTTGCTGTCTATACTGGCCTGCAAGGCCTTGCTGCCAGCCTCCCTGCCAGCCCTTAGCGGCCGTGGCCAGCCTTGCTCAGCCTTGTGTCCAGGCCTGCAGTGGGCCTGCCTGCCTGCCAGCCTTCTCTGCAGCCTTGTGCCTACCTCCTGCCAGCCTTCCTGGGCAGCTTGGTTCCTGCCGACCTCCCTGCCAGCCCGCAACCCCACAACCATGCTGAAGCACAGCAAGCCTCAGCCATCTGCTGCCAGCCCTTGCAAGAGGGACAGGGCTCAGCACTCCCGCCCCCTGGCCCCTGGCCCTCACTCTGGTTCTGCTGGGGCTTCTGCAGCACGGGCTCGCTCTTCTGGGGGCTGGGCGCTTCTGTTGCTTCTGCTTTTGGAGGAGCTGATAGACAAGCACTGACGCAGCCAGCGCACCTCCACAGCGCCTGCACCCTTCCACCCTGGGACTGAGCGACCAAGAGGAGTGCCAGAGACTCATTTTTTGTTTTTATAGCTTCTTGTTTAGTTAAGTCTATTTTGATTCATACACTTGCTTCGTTTCTTGTTTTTTAACTAAAGTCTTGGTCGGAAACTTTACGAAATGGTTTTAGAGCTTAGCATGCTGTGTGGGATTGGTTAAGATAGCTGTGGGATTGGGCAGGGATACCTTGGGATGGGTAATTAGCTGTGGGATAAGTATAAACTCCAGTGTAGCATAGTGGGACTTATGGTCCAGCCCTCCTCCATGCTGCACACCTTTGGCCCTTTATTAATCAAGTTAACCAATGTTAAGCATTGATCACACATTTGAACATTAAACACACGTCTTTAGTTAAATGCCCTCGTTCATGTGTAGGCCCCCGGACCAATCATACATGGCCCAATCTCATCAGTGTGAATGAGGACCGTGACTAAGAGAGAGCTTCCATTATATCATCATCATCCTGTTCTCGCCACTGTCCTCTGCTCCAGCTGGGGAGTTTGCAGCCATTGTTTCAGGAGGTGGTTGTGTTCTCTTCTCCTCACATGCAGCGCTCTGTTTGGGGCCTTGCACACTCCTCAGTGTCTATGCAGGTTCGCCTTGCTTCCATTCACCAGGCTCCATGTCCCGCATTGCTTGTTCGGAGGGTCCACGAGCCCTGTTACTGCAAGACTGGTAGCGGGGTGCCATGAGATTGTTGCAGGGATAGCAAGCAAGCTTCCATGAGTCTCCTCACGGGTCTCTGGGCGATGCTGCATGGTGGTGAGGAAGTACTCTGTGGAACTGTTGGCGCAGGATGCCAAAGCGCCGTTTCTCCACCACCACACTTGCCATGGACAGACCTGTAGTTGAAGATGCCTCTCTCAACGGCGTTGAAGGGTAATTTGGAGGTGTAGGGGCTTCATGAAGGTAGGTTCTGAGGGAGAAGGCGTCATCCCCATGATGAAGTAGGGCGATATGCTTGTGTGTCATTGGCAGGGGTTGCTGGATCTGGGAAGCCCACGATGAGGTTGCGTTCCAGCTCCTCCTTGAGGTGGACTGGCACTGTATACCTTGGCATCCTTGAAGATCGGAGCCCGTTGCTGAAGCATCGATGGTACATGAACTGTTAGTCAGCATCGACCCATAGGCGAAGAGGATGATGCTGAAGAAGCCGCTTGTAAACTGAAAATAGAGTGGTACTCCGACTTGGCTGGAGCTTTGCAGGCGCACGTGCTTGCCATCCGATGACTCCAACAGTGTGTGTTAGTTTCCACCTCTGATGCGCACTGCTTCTGCAACTTTCTTTCATCCTTCTTCAGGTGGAGGGGGCACTGGAGGAGCTCCTCCTTGTATTCTTCGATGATGGCAGCTGTCACCACTTCTCTGACCACGAATGCGTGATGTGTTGGGTTGCACCCTCCGCAGCATATAACTGCCATGCGTCCTGTAGGTGGTTCCGGCTTGAGGCCCAGGTGGCCAGTAGTGGCCACCCCGGTTGAGCCCAGGTCCAGGCTGGGCAAGAGTTTGGTGTTTGCGCTTGCGTCAACCTGGGTGTTTCAGCGCTGGCAGCCAAACCTTCGTCAACGCATGGCTGGAGGCATCCTCATGAAGTTCTGAATGCCCGCAGATTGTCTTCGTTCCTGAGCTCCACCATCAGCCTTGTTATATAGTCCTGTCCTGCTGCTCTTCTGGCGAGACCATCTCGTACCCAGACGGCTTCTGTGGCCGCCTCTTTTTTCTTTCGTAGTAGGAATTCACCAGGGACTGTAGATGGCCTTCGCCACTGTTTGCAGAAAGGATGTGGCTGCCAAAAGGACTGTCCACAATCCACGAATGGACATGACTGGATGCTCGTGGAAGAGCCAAGAGTCAGATTGAAAGGCTCGCATAGGTCTGCAGCAGGGCTGCTGGTCTGAAAGTGAGATCAGATGTGGCTTCTCTCCCTCTTTTATATGCAGTATAGATGTCCCTTTGCATCCTCTAGGCATCCTCTAGGCATCCTTAAGACCATCCTTAATATCCGAGATAGGTCCCCTCTGCGGACGTTTTTTCCGTTTTACATGCTTTGTTTCCCTGCTGCATCCGCTAGGCATGCCGTTCTGCATCCGTTCTGGCGTCCGTGTCGCACGTTCCTCCACTGCGTCCGAGTGCGGATGCAACGTTGTGCGGGTATTGCACAGCGGATGGCCTAGGCGGATATAGCGGTGCGTTAACAGATGAGAAACGGATGCGTCGCGATCGCGAGCCGGATGCAGAATGGAGATTGGATAACAGTTCCCGCGCGCCAAAAAGTTTTGAGCAGCTCAAAACTTTTTCTGAGTGGGATGAAAAGTCCCATAACGGATGCTCGGACGGATAGAGGAGGAACGCAAAACGGAGGCAGTGAGTCCTCCGTTAATGCAATGGATGGCAAGCTTTTTTGTCCGTTTTACATCCTCTTTGCATCCGTTGGTGCAGTGTGACAGGGGCTTAAGGCAATGGTAAAAACATCATTGAGTGAAATTGTGCTGCCATCCTCCTTAAAAGTGGCAATGGTATAACTACTTCATCACTTGACCCAAATATGCCTCCATCCTTCCATTTTGTATTTGGCTAGATTTTTGCTATACAGTGTGTGCCACATATTCTCTAATTGTTGCTATTGTATTTTCTGTTGTATTAATCCAGGTTATAGAGTGGGGATTATATACATAATTGAAATTGACTGTAAGATCTCTGAAATTGAGTGAGTAACTGTATGTTTTGGACCTCTTGCAAAGGTTGAGATTGGGAGAGACTATTTTATGATAGTTCCACTCTTTCTTGACTGGGCATTTCAAATCAATAGTTAATGAAGAAAAACAGTAAACCTCTAGCTTCTTTATTGTGAATTCTATAGGCGTCAAGATTCCAGGTAATACATCCCATTCAATAGGCAGCCTTATTTCTCAAAGAGCATTTTTATTGGGACATATCGAATTGGCATGTTCTTGGTGGAAAAGCAGCTCTAAGTTCCCGATGGTTTTACAGTCAATTAAAAGTAAAACTTTGTCACTTCCCCCCAGAGTAACCAATCAGCATGTAATCCAATTGCTAGGTGACTTCAGTCTCCACCTTTCAGACACCTGCACCAACATCCCTGATTCCCAGGACGTTATTTTGGCTACAACACCCCAGCTATCTCTATACCCTCCTCCCTGGTCTCTTTGCTCCAGGCTGTATCAACCCTGAAGCAGTGAAAACTCCCTAGAGAAAAGCTACAAAAAGAAAATGGCCACAATTCAGCCATCTTCAGGGCTGACAATAGGACTCAGAATCTCAGATTTTTCCCCCATTGTGTGACTTAATGCTCAGACCTCTGAATGCTCATTGCTTTAAAAATTGTTGCTCTCATTGTTGGTCTAAGAATTTACTCCCACTTTCGTGCAACTTAGCATCTACAAGAAATTGCAATGTGATGTTATGCATGGATTGGGGGGAAGTATTATCAATATGCTGATGATACCCAAGTATACATTGTAACTGTGAGCTCAACCAGAGATGCAATGGAGGTCTTTACTGGGGTCTGGAGGCTATGAAACTAAGATTGGGTACAGTTTTTACACAACCGTTTTGGCTTGATTCTGGGTCCTTGGCTGATTCTGGATGGGATCATACTAACCCAGAAGGAAGATTGTAAATTGGGGGGGCCTCTCAGATTTATGGCCATCATTCCTCAAGAGGTGAAAGCAACAGGCAGACTGGTATACTAGTTGTAGCCCTTGCTGGAACAGCAAGACCTAACAATCCACTCCTCTACTTGTTGCAAAATACCTTATGCCACCAGACTTGAAATTCTAGACCTAGAACTACATCGCCTTCGGTCTGATCTAGGTATAGCACATAAAATCATACATTGCAATGTCCTACCTGTCAATGAATACTTCAGTTTCAACCATAACAATACAAGAGCAAACAATNACTTTCTACTATGGACCTCACCCCTTTCCTAAGAGGTCTGTAGAGGGCATGTTAAGCGCACCAAAATGCCTACCGTCCCTGTCCTATTGTTTCTTTTATTTTTCTTATATGTATCCATGTATTCATAACTATGTTTTTATTTATACCTATTATCTTGTAAGCAATTGACAAACCAAATAAAATAAAAATAAATAAAACAATGGTAACTCATGTCCTTGTCACCTCAAAGATAGACTACTTCAGGGTGTCAAATTCAATTTCAAACTTGTTTGACTTCGGAGAGCTGGGGGTGGGAGGGTGGCTGGTTTGGGCATGGCCATGGTGGGCATTGACAGAGACTCAAGCCAACAATGGGCCGCTCAGAGGCCACACAAGGCCCCCACGTGGTCCATTTTTTGCCTCCCTGGCCTCCAGCAGCACTCTGTCAGCCAAAAATGGGCCACACAGAGTTCCCAGGAAGCCTCTGTGTGGCCCACTTTTTTGGCTGACAGGGTGCTGCTGAAGGCCGGGGAGACAAAAAATGGACCATGTGGAGGTCTCGAGTGGAGGCCAAAAATGGGCCATGCAGGGACCGCATGCGGCTCCCCCATGGCCCCTTTTGGCCGGCAGAGGCACCACAGGCCAGTGGTTTGATATTTCAGAGCCGGCCCCCTCGGCCAGATTTAAGCCTTGAGTTTGACGCCCGTGGACTACTGCAACACACTTGCACTCATCTTTGAAGACTACCTAAAATCCAAAAGTGGCGCAAAAAATGCAACTGTGGGGTGAGTGAGAGATGCTTTATCCAAATAATACCTTTCTCTTGGCTGTTGCATTGGTTACACAATGCAAGGCTGAAGTTCATACCATGATATAACAAAGAGAAAAAAATGGTATTCAAGTTGGTAAAATAACCTCTAACCTTTCGAAAAACATTAGGAATTAAAATAATGATGACTTGTATTCATGGCCTTTTCTCTTTCCCACTCTTTTTCCTAGAAAGAATTCTCTCCTCAGTCCAACTGTCACCAGAAAAATAGAAAACATGTCAGCTGTCACACAGGTGAGTCTCTGACATTATACAAATCCTAATAAGGAAGACTGTAACAATATTCAGGCTGAAATTCTTTTATGATTTTGGATTTTGGCAGCAGAAAAATATGAGCTACAAATAAATATTTTTTCCTCGATATCTCCCAAAGAAGAACCATATTCTCTTCTCTTTTCCTCTCAATTTCAATCAACTTTAAGTAGCGGTAATTGGGGATTCCATGCTTGAAGTCTATTAATTTTGATGCTTTGTGGGGTCCTTGGTGTTCTCTGAGCTTGCTTGTTTTCTTGAAGGCATTTCATTACCCAACTAGGTAACATCATCAATGCTTGAGGGGAGAGGGGTTTTTCTCATTTTATATACTCGTGGCTTGCCCTATCAGTGTTGGTGGGAGTGGTCTTGGTGGTTCCTTGACTAAGCTATTGTTTATTGTTAGCTTGTTTGTGTTGGTAGTGGTGTTAAATCGATACTCATCTGGGTGTTGATTATTGCTGAAGAGATGTTTCCTTTTGGCCTTTTTGATTGTCTCATTTAAATTGAGACATTTTGCTAAGCATAAGTGGCATATGATAAGATCAGCTATGCTTTTGGTTCTACAACTGGGCTTGATTCAAAGTATGGTGACTATAATTAGGATCTTCCCAGATATGATGCCTGATTGTGGAATTCTCCTTGCAGAGGAACATAACTGGATCTCCCACTATTTAATCCACAACGGCAATGTTCCAGGAACAGACTGCTGTTCTTTTGGACTGTTGTACAATTAAACACTGTATTTCTATTTTTTCTTCACACACTTGGGTCTTTTTTGGGAGGGAGGGAGGGAGAGGCAGATTACAGATTATAGATAATCAGAGTTGGAAGGGACCTTGTAAGTCATCGAGTCCAACCCCCGCCAAAGCGGGAGACCCTATACCATTTCTGACAAATGGCAGTCCAATCTCTTCTTGAAAGTCTCAAGTGATGGCGCT
>BHFT01032878.1:0-38967 GCA_004320025.1 Laticauda laticaudata | reverse complement strand
ACTACTGAAGATTTCATCCCGCTCAAAAAGTGAGCTGCACAAAACTTTTTGATGCGGATAAAGTATCCAATGGCGTTCCACTTTACACCGCTACGCATACGAGGGAAACATCCGTTTACGGTCTGTCCCATATCTGTTATGTGTACTGCTATATCCGCTAGGCCCATCCGACTGCATGCAATCCAATGCCAACTCACATTCGCCTCCAGCCCGAAATACAGAACACAGGGAGGAAGCGAAACGGCATGCGAACAGACACAAAGCATTTAATAGCACGGACTGAGAGAAGGCATGAAAGCGGGATGCCCGATTGCATACAAAGGCCGATAAAATGGAAAAAGAGACAGCGAGTTGTTAATAGGGGATCTCTCGGTAATACTTTCTAGATGTCTGCAGAATGTCTCCTAGAGGCCATGGAAAAAGGAACAGACCTAGGCGGAAAATCTATATTTACCTATAAAAAGGGGGAGAAATCACTCTGGTATCTACTTTCAGTCCAGCAGCCCTGCGGTAGATCCTCTTCAGCCTTCATCTTGCTCTTGCCTATCCACAAGCTAGTGCAGTCATGCTTCCGACCATGGATCGTCGCACTACTCCCTTTTAGTAGCCCGCCATGCGTTCTAACAACGAGCTGCCAAGCCCTCTACAGGCTCCTTTCCTCCCCTAGTTTCGATGCTGGAAGAAAAGGAGGCATCCAAGAAGGTCTGAGTCCGAGATTGGATCGCCGAGAAGGAGCGAGCTATTGGATGTATAACAAGCTGATGGTGATCTGAAGAACCGAAGAACACTCATGCATTCCAGAACTTCATGAGGGCGCATGCCTGCCCCAGCCATGTTTGACGAAGTTGTGGAGTGGCTGAGCACCTTCATTGTGCTTGACCAATGTCTAATATCACCTAATCTCTTCTGCTCTAGTCTGGCACCATGGCTCTAAATGCTCACTGACTCTGCCGGCTTGTCGACCGTGGCCTCGCAGCGGGACTTCTTATCCTACAGGGAGGGCATGTGCTCCCAGAATGGCTGATAGGCGGTGCCACAGCAAGCACCGATCAGGCATTGTGGTCGAGAGGGTGAGAGTGTGGGTTGCAGGGCCCATCATCGAAGAATACCTGGCAGTAGCTTCCTCCACGTATGCCCCCTCCACTGCAAGACAGGCTGCCGGAAGAAAGTTGCAGCAGCATGGTATCAGAAGCTGGAGACTTCCCCCACACCGTTGGAGTCATAGATGGCAAGAACGTGCGCCCTGCCAAAGCTCCACGCCAAAGTCAGGCCGCACTCTATCACAAACCTACAAGGGCTCTTCTAGCATTCATTCCTTCACCATGGTCGATGCCTGGACATACGAAATTCATGCAGTAAATCGATGCTTCATGGCAACGGAGTCATCTTCATATTCCAAGGTATACAACGCCAGTCACCTCCAAGGAGGGGCTGGAAATGCAACCTCATCATGGGCCATTCCCAGATCCACGACCCCCTGCCCACCACGACACACAAGATGTACCCTAGCTTCTCGATTGTGGGCGATGATGCCTTTTCCTCTCAGAAGCCTGACCTAAAACACTTCCAGCAGTGCCGCCTACCACCTGTGAGAGAAGATCTTCACAACTACAGCGAACTGTCCCAGCGGCAAGGCGGGTGCGTGGGAGAATGCCTTTGGCCGATCCTGGACAACAGGTTCCATAGTACTTCTCACAACCAGTGGCAGCCACGCCCAGAGACCATAAGAGGAACATCGTGGCAAACTTGCTGCATCCTGCACTGATCTCATGGCACACCCTACCCATTGTTGCACGAACCAGGCTTTGTGCGACTGCCAACAACGGCAATGCGGGACATGGAGCCTGTGGAAATGACGCAATGTGCAAAAACCGTATCGTAGATACTTGTGGATGTGGCAACGCCCCAACAGAGCTCACGTTGAAAGGAAGAAGCAGCCGCAAACCTCCTGAAACACTGGTGCAACTCCCCAGCTTGGAAGTAGTGGAGTAGCAAGACAGCAGATGGTAGATGCCCTTATTGGATGCTTCTGCAGGCCTGTCCTTCATCCACCACTGATGAGATATGTTGCCGATTGAATGTTGAGTTGGCCCGACAATGAACAGGCGGCATTTAATAAGAGTGTGTGTTTGTGTTGAAATGTGTTGTGATCAGATGTGATTAAAATTGTTTTTTATAATAAAGGTCACCTCTGGTAGGGTGCGCGCCATACAGTCCCACTATTTGCGTGGCACTGGAGGTTTATCTATCCCTACTTGCCTATCCTTACCCATCCCACAGCTGATTTTACCCATTCCACAAGGTTATTCCCTGACCATCCCACTGCTATCCCTTAACACATCCCACAAGCATGCCAAAGCGCTTTAAATCCATTCTTAAAAGTTATTCACCCACCAAAAGACTTTATTGACTTAAAAAAGAATCTGAACCAGAGGTGTGTGAAGCACAGATAGAAACTTTATTAATAACAAACTGTAAAAGCAAAATGACCCAAGTTAAAGTTGTCCCCAAGCAGAGATAAACGTCAGACAGTAGCTAACCCAGCTCTCTGGCATCTCTCAGTCCACTCTGAGGCATGCCCATAGTCTTCAGGGCTGAAGCGGTGCCACGGTGCTCTGGAAATAGCTGCTGCCTGCAGTGGCTGGTCTGCCAGGCTGCCCATGCGGTGCTCGCCCCAAGAGGACAACAGTCTCGTGAGTGTTGACAGCCCCTTCCTCCATGACATGGGGTGTTTCAGGCCCAATTACCGGATGACAGGTCATGTTCTGAGGCCAGCTATGGCTTGGTGGGTGCTCAGGAAAGAGGAGTTAGTGGGGCTGTCTGGTCTGCCAGCCTGAGCAAGTGAGGTGGGTGCATACTGTGGCATGGGGCACCACGGACGTGGCATCTGTGCTATGGGTGGCATTGGTGCATCGGTGGCGTATCGCATACATCTGTGCCTGACTGGCGAAGGGCTGCCTGTGTCCTCTGGAATCCCTCCGGTAGCCGTAGTAGCTCCTTCTTGGGTAGCTTGGAGCTTGAAGGGCTGTGAAAGCCTTTGGAAGCGGCTGTGACTCACCTGGCGGTGGAGTAGGAGCAGCCCTGGACTGGGATAGCAGGTTCATCTGACCCTGGAGGTTGTTGCAGACGACCTGTGATCCTCTCCTTTATCACCTTGCGTACTGTTGCCATTCGGCACATGTCCCATGACGGGTACTGGTTGACGTTGCGTGAGGAAGGCTTTCTGTTTAGAGGATGGTATGTCGGTGTTGTACCAGCTGAGAGCAGGCAGAATTCTTCGCTGCTTTTGGGTGTCCCTGATCTCCAGCAGGACAGCTGTGGCTCTTGCCCCTCCGGTCTTGCCTCTCTGCCTGCTTTTCTGCTGGAGGTAGAGCTGGACCTGTGCGGTGTGGCTTGGCTCTCTGGCTATGTCAGCCGGCCTCTCCTTGCTGCCAACCTGCGTCAGGGGTCCTCCACACGCTCCCACCACGGGAGTGCAAGCTGTCGGTGGGGTCTCCGTCATGGCGGGGGGGGAGGCACTCCACAGATACCTGCCTGGACACAGAAGCTGACTCTTGGCCATAAGAGGACTGGCTCTCTGTGGGCTTGCCCTGAGAGAGAGGGTAGAACAGAGGGGCTGCTCCTCTGGGTGGCGGATCTCACCCATCTCTCTAGACGGATGCTGGATGGATAGAGAGTATGAAAAACGGACGCAGTGAGTACAGAACGGATGCATCGTGTTAACCAACGGATGGGAAATATTTCTCTCCATTTTACATCCTCTTTCCATCCGTTGGTGCTGTGTGACATGGGCTTTAGTGGTTGCTTTATTGGATGTTCGTGTTTAAGAGCAACAGAGAAGGATGCTGTCAGTATATCAGTCATACTACAATCTCCTCCATTCTTTCACGTAGATGTTGAAAAGGTAAGTTTTTAATAGGACTTTGGAGATGTCCACTTTTGAGTATAGCATGAGAAAAAAGAGAGGAGTTAAGACCAAGGTAGACCAAGGGCCACCACTTCTACATAATCTAGAACAGGGGTGTCAAACTCAATTTCACTGAGGACCACACCAGCTTGTGTTTGACCTCAGAGGGCTGGGTTGGGTGTGGGATATGGCTGAGGGTGTGGGTGTGGGCATAGCAGGCGTGGCTGGGGGTAGGCATGGTCCTGGAGGGCATTACACGGGACTCATGTCAGGAGCACCTGAGGTTGGGGGCAAGTGCTAAGGTAGGACTTCCCTGAGACCTTCCCTCACTCATTATAATCTCCCTCCCTCCTTCCTTCTTTCCTCCTTTCCTCCCTTTTTTTTCCTTCCGTCTTCATTCTTCTTTCTTCCCTTCTTTCCTTATTTTTCCTTCCTTACTCTCTTCCCATCTTTCCTTCCACCCCATTTTCAGCCTTGACGGCCTCCTGCAGCCCCCTCCAGTGAAAACAGAGCTGGCAGAGGGCTGCAGGAGGCTGTTGTAGCCAAACACAGGGTGCAGGGGGGCTGCATATGGCCCCCGTGAGCTCCATTTTCACTGCAGAGCCACCACAAGCTGCTCTTTTGCTGTTTCCAGGCCAGCCCCACAGGCCAGATCTGAGCACCCTGCAGGCTGGATCCAGCCCATGGTCCTTGAGTTTGACACCCCTGATCTAGAAGGATGTCATCAGTGAATGGTGTGAAAACCCACAAAAGAGTCTAGAAGAACTACCAGGTCCACTCTCTCTCTAACCACACTCTCCCAGCATGAATTAAATTGTCTTTTTATCATGTCTCAGCTTAATGGATTGGACCTGAGATTCCTCTTTTTCCTTCTTTTCCTTCTTTTTCACGATAGCATCTTTCCCCAATGTTACTGATAAAATGCATCCAAACAGAAAGAGAATGGGAGAGATTTCTAAGATGTTGCATTTTAACACATCTAAGCTAAGCCATGCTCCCTTGGAACAATAAAAGAGTGTAAGAATCCTGCAGCATGCTAATAAATTCACAGAAAATGTTAGTCAGCTCCTGAAATTAAGTAAACTGGATAAACAGTTCAGCACTCAAGAATTCCCAGATAATAACTGGAAAGCTTCTAAGCTTCTATTGTTATTCCAGTTTGTGAAAGACTGAAGATGCTCCAATTCACTTCTCAACCTTAAAAAAAATGACACATGACAATCAGAATGTCTTAAAGTTAGGTCTGAGTGACAGGGAAAGGGGAGGGAGGGAAGGATTCAATGCAGGCTTGGGGGGAAAGTGGCTGATAGACCAGAGCACAAGCTTTGTTGAATGTCCAGGGAATGCCTGGTGTGCTTTTCTATAGCTTTTCAAAATACATCTTGACATATTACTCTCCAAATCCACTCTTTGATCAGTCCTCTCTGGAGCTTGTACTGAACAGCTTTAAGAAATGGATTCTCCATACTCTCACATGGCCCACTGCTTTGTGTACCTGCCCTGCATAATATACTTGCTTCTCCATTATCCAGTCTCCAAATGGAAAATCTGATGTGCATCCATCTTGATTAATTAAACATCCCATCAACAGAATTGGGATTCTTGCATTTAGGCTAAATTTGCTTCGTAGCCTTGACACAGAACTGCATCAGTATACCATCTGCTTAATATCTAAGATGGATGATGTTGTTGTTGGAATGCAGAATGTAGTCATCATGTCACTTCCCCACATTAATTTATTTTAAACGTTTTCGCTTCTGCTTGTCTAAATTGGAATTATGAAAAAAAAAAACCCTCAGAAATTAAAACCCTGTTTATTGGTTGCCTTCCAGTTCTGTCTCTGATTGTGTTATCAGAAGATGGGCTCAATATATAGCTCAGTTGGATGTTGCTGTGTTCTGTCATAAACTTCAACCAAAGATCATGTGATGGCCTGGCTACTCCCCATTTTAATACAATAAACAATAAAAATGAACCAAGAAAATAGAAACCAGAGATATGGTGGAAGGTGAATTGTTAAGGATACTCAGGCAAGTAACCTTGACCCAATGAGGAGGAATCACAGCTCATTCCCTTCAACAATATATGACCTGAGACTTCTCAGGAAACAACAATTGAATGAAAAACCTCTGGTGACCTTCTACCGCTGCCCCATGGAGAGTATTTTAACTTACTGCACCTCTGTGTGGTTTGCCAACTGCACAGTGGCAGATAGGACAACACTCCAGAGAGTTAACATCATTGTCCAGAGGATCATTGGTTGTCCTCTCCCCTCCTTGGAAGAGTTTTATAACTCCCGATGCCTTAAGAAAGTTCAAAATATTCTTAAAGATCCATCTCATCCTGGGCATTCTTTTCTTGATTGATTACCAACTGGCAAGAGGTACAGGACAATAAAAACAAGGACAAATAGGCTGAAAAACAGATTCTATCCCATAGCAGTAGCTATACTGAATTCTACTGTATAGTGTAATACTAATGCAGTACCAGGGATTTTCAATTCAGTTGTACAGAATGTGAAGGATGTGTGTTTTTGTTTTATTTTTATAGTTTTCTCATGTATGATGTACAAGGTACAATGACAATAAAATGAACTAAACATAGCCTCCCCTTTCTATGGGTTACTACATCAGAAGACACCTGTTATACATGACATCTTATATGCACGGGGCTCCTCCTTCACAAAGAAGACTGTAGGCTAGCCATGATCCCAAAGCTTACTTGGCAAGGACAGTCATTGAGTTAGAGCTTTTCTTCATACTTATCAAAGGATTAAAGGCCCGGTCCCACTGGCCGACGGACGCAAAACGTATGCATAAAGGACACAGCGGGCGAGCAAAATTTTGGGGGTGGCTCCATCCATTGTCATCCGCTCCAAAAAGTGGTGAAAATTTGCATAAACAGAATGGAAAAGAACGGACGTGGGTAGTATGTAGCGGGGATGTTAAATGGATGTTCATAGGAAGCCTAGTGGATGGAAGCAGATGACACCTCCGAAGGGGTTCCGGGGTAGAATTTCGAAGCAGACGCATAGCAGATGAAGTGGATGCATCACGTACACCTGAAGGAAAGAAAGGGGATGCCGCGAGGATGTATATCGGANAACGGACATAGAACGTTTGCTGCTCGTATGTCGCAGATTTACATCGTACACGGCGGAAAGTTCATCTGTTCACAAAGTTTTGTGCAGCTCAAAACTTCTTGCGCAGATGAAATCACAGTGGATGGATGCTTGATGGATAGAGCATATGAAACATGTATGCAATGAGTACACAACGGATGGCAAGCTTTTTTTAACGCTTTACATCCTCTTTGCATCCATAAGTGCAGTGGGACAGGGCCTTAATAGGGGCATGTCCGCCAAGAATGATAGAATCAATTGCCCCATAGGACAATCACAATATGTTTCATTAATTAATTTATTTTTTTAAAGGAAAATGTTTCTACACTTAGCAAAAATCACATGTCAAACAAGTAAGCAAGTGCTTAAAAGAAAATGCAACCCATTTGATTTATATAATAAATTATCTATGGGGTCTAAACTATTGGTACTTCCTATCGGGAGGCCACCTGGTATACATGATTACTTCAGCAACTTCTCTTCCAGGATTAAAGGAGAACCAGAGTGTAGTACAGTTGTTAGGAAATCAGAGTAGAATTGGGGAAACTTGGGTTCAGGTCCACCCTCAGCTACCCAAGCTTACTGGGTGACTTTAAGCCAGTCCTACCCTCTTAGCTTAAGCTATTTGGGGTTATTGAGAGGCAAGTTGGAGGAAGGAATGCTTCATATTGCCTTGAACTCCAGAACAAGGGAAAACAGGATATTTAATTCAATCAGTGAGAACTAAGAGGTGGCTTTGATTATGCAGTCTCTCTCTTGACTCTGTTCAAGTTCAAACTTCCACAGAGTTCAAACTTCTGCTCTGCACACAATATGTAGCATGAAGCAATATGCCTTCAGTTTTCAAGACCAGTTAGAGAGGAAAGGATCTTTATCTAGGAGACAGATGGAGGATGAAGAGATAGGTTTTCCTCTCTTCTGTGTTTGAGTCTTAATTGAAATAACCCTGTTGAGAAAACATTTAAAAGAAAAAACAGTTGTAGTTGCATGCCGCCTACTCAGCCTGATGTATACTACACCCCAGTGCAGTGATCCAGATTCAAAAGGAGGGGAAAGAATACAGGTCACACCTGTTGGCAATTCCTCACAAAGCAGCCACTTTTCCAGGTTCGTGCACAATCCAGGAACCAAGGAATTTGAATTAAAGATATGCTGACAACCCAGGAAAGATATCTAGTTGCCTGAAGGCTGTGCTGTCAGATGAGATGTGCATGTGAGCATATGCTGGATCACCTTTCCCCCCTTCAAATCCAGTTCACTGCACAGCCCTAAGGGGTCATTTGATGCCAAGGGAATCATACCAGCAACCAGAGATATGAAAGGAATAAAAGGAGGCTTCTGAGTATACCTAATACCTTTTTTCCTGATATTCTTCGCTTTAAAGATGGATGCTAGAACAAAGCCTCTCTCTTTCTAAACCCGACTCCTGGTGATTTCAAGGATACATCCTGCAGTTTTTTGGGTATCCACCTGGAAGTGTCTTGTCATTGCTCCTTTGGAGAGATTTCTTCTTCCCTCTTCTGTGAGTGTCCAATCCCACAAAATCAGCCAGATCAGCCTGCTCTCAACCAGGTCTAGATGACATGGAGGATATATATGTTTCTACATCTCTTATCAATATGAGCCAGAAAGGTTAGCCAGAAAAGTCCAAGGCCCAAGGGTAGGATACTACTGGTTAGGACTGGTAGGTAGGTTGTAGGGCCATCTCTGGTTGTCTCAAGCCTACCCGAATTGATGACCTCTACCTGCTGTGTGGAATTGCCCCTCCTACAGTCAGAAGAGATGTATCTTCAAGAGTGGAACGCACAAAACAGGAAGATGACAGTCGCCATCCACTTTTCCAGCATGTTCCTCCACCAAAAAGGCTAAAATCCAGGAAGAGTTTTCTACACTCAGTACAACCCCTGGATGGCAATCCCCAGAGCTGCAGGATAGAAGCCTGGTCAAAACATCTACAGGAGAAACCCCATAACCTCTCTTTTGAGCCAAAGGAATCCCTCCCAACAGGTGCCAGTGAGCCATGGCAAAATTGGCGCTGCCTGAATCGCCTTAGAACTGGAGTTGGGAGATGCAAAGCCCTGATGCAGAAATGGGGATACAACCATGATGGATCCACAGAATGTGACTGCGGGGAGGCTCCCCAGACAATGGAACACCTATTAAACTGCACCCTGCTACCACAACCCTGTACATCACATGATCTCCACGATTACACCCCATGTGCCAGAGCCTGTGTTCTACAGTGGCTGGCAAAAGTGTAGCAACACGAGAGAAGAAGACTGGTTAGGACCGGTTCAGGTGAACCAGTAATTCCGATGTGCATTTGGCCCCACCCCACCTACCCCTGCTCTCTCTGAACCAGTTGTTACACCGGTTGCACCACTGCCAAGGCCCCTTCAAAATGAAAGGAAACTCCACAAAGCTGTGATAGCAAGAACAGTAGTAATGAAAGGCACTGAATAATGCAACTCAATTATTACAGCGTTTCTAGGCGGGCCTTCAGTGACAGAAGAGAATTCCTGCTTTGAACAAGGAAGCAGACTGAATGCTCAGAGTGGCTTCCTCCACATCTATGAACTGATGAGCCTCTTCAGAAACTTTAAAAGGTCGCTGATCCTGTTGTGTTCGCGAAGAATGAGACTTGAGACCAGCGTAACTTTAGCTCTTTTATTAGTTGCTGGATTCTGGACCATGCATTCTGCCCACCCATTTGTAGCCAGCTGGCCTGGTGCTGTCAAGGCATGCCTTATGCCATGTTCGGCGAGGAACTTTTCAAATGTCAATGCTGTGAACTGTGTCCCATTATCTGAAACTAATAAGTCTGGTAACCCATGTGTGGCTTAAAGTTTCCTCAGTTGTCCGATAACTGCTTCTGTAGTTGTTGAGTTCATGACGCTTACTTCCAGCCAATTTGAGTAAGCGTCTACAATAATTAAAAATGTGTGTCCTTTTGTAGGCCCTGCGAAATCTATGTGTATTATTGACCAGGACCCCCTCGGTGGTTGGTGCCAGGTCACTCCCTAGTTCAGGTAGGGGAGAACGGCTCAGCGCGTGAAATGTCCTTGCCTGGTCGGTGAATTAATTTGTAATTGTATGCGGCAAGGAACTTAGACCATCTTGTCATTCGTGGGGAGAGTATGTTTAGGGTGGCCCTGTTCCCTGCTAGTATTCCCAATAGGGGCTTGTGGTTTGTAATGAGTGTAAAGGTCCTACCGTAGAGGTATTCATGGAACCGTTTGATCCCGGATATTGCTGCTAACGCCTCTCNTGATCCGCGCTTCCCTCACATCTGACAGCATGTGGCTGAGTACGGCTCCGATGCCGAATGGTGATGTATCACAGGTGACTGTCAGTGGTAGTGTCTCACTGTATTATATTAATACAGATTCAGATGTTATTAAATCTTTTTTTTTCTGTAATGCGGTCTCTTCTCATTGTTCCCAGGTCCAGGTGGCCTGCCTTGTCCAGTAATCTATGCAGTGGTTCTGCCGTCGTTGCCTTCTGTGGCAGAAAAACATTATAAAAATTGATAAGTCCCAAGAATGCTTGTAAATCTGCTTTGTTTTTTGGTCTGGTTGCTTCTTTGATCGCTTTGATTTTTTAATCTGTGGGATGGATGCCATCTTTATCGATTAGATACCCCAGGAATTCGACTTTCGAGGTAGCTAGCTGACATTTTTCTTTTTTGACCTTGAGTCCCGTCTTTTGGAAACTTTGCAATACTATTCTGAGACAAGCTTCTAGTTGTTTCTTGTCACTGGCTGACACTAGCACATCATCAAAGTATGGGACTTCCCCTTTTATGCCTTGAACAACCGCTCCATCAGGCTTTGGAACACCCCTGGGGCCAGGCTGACTCCAAATTGCAGTCTTTTGTATTTGAATGCTCCCCTATGAGTCACAATCGTTTGTGCCTCTGCTGTTTTGGGGTCGACTGGCCAATGACGGCTCCTTGATTCTCCCGCTGCTGGGGCGGCCAATCATCGGCTCGTTATTTTTGACCAATCACCATTGTGTAGAACACCAATAAGATTCAAGTATTTGTGGACCAATGGGAATAGAGTATTTGGAGTATGCTAATATGTAACACAAATCTTTAAAAGGTTTTCTTTGGAGCCTTCTCTTTTCCACCATTGAGAGGATGCTTGAGAATTTCTTCTGGTGGCATTTTTAGCTTGTTTTCTATGAAGTAGCACTGTTGTTTCTGGTGTTGTAAGATGGACATATCTTCTACCACCCTGAAGTTTAGCTTAGCCCACTGATAGATCTGTTAAAGTTTGATCTTCTGTCAGGAATTGGGATTGATTGGGATTGTAGAATCTAAAAGGCTGCATTTCACTGAAGAAATGGCTTTAAAGATAAAATACAGGATACTGGATATCATCATTAAATAAATATGGCAATTCCATATTACTCCCATTAATTTTAAACTCAAAATTCTCCTTTGAAACAAATGTTTGAAAGTAAAAAGTTTTTTATCAATTTGAAAATAAACTGATAGGTTTCTGGGATAGGTAAGACAATACAGATGGCTCTGCAAAAGCAGAACCAATGAACATAATAAAGACCAAAGAACCAGTGAGTGGATCAGTTCCTTGGAATCTATCCTGATAAGGAAAGGATGGGAGATTGCCCACATATCTCCACATATACTCCACGTGGCCCTGAAGGTGACTGAAGGACAGAAGTTTTCTAAATAACACAATGAGACAACAGAATTAGCCATCTTGCTCATAATCATAGTAACTTTCAAATTCACAAATTTTATATTTTAATCTCTTTCAGAAATTGCTCATTAACTATTTCTAAGCTATTTCAGATCTTCTGAATGACAAGTCAGAAAAGTCTGCCTTAAAGCCTGAAAGAAACAAAGCTTTAAT
This sequence comes from Laticauda laticaudata, assembly GCA_004320025.1. Lineage (NCBI taxonomy): Eukaryota > Metazoa > Chordata > Lepidosauria > Squamata > Elapidae > Laticauda > Laticauda laticaudata. The sequence goes on along the minus strand of BHFT01032878.1, from coordinate 27,059 downwards.
TATAAGATTAAGAACTGAAGGAATTCTTGAACTAAAGCCAATTTATTTTGATCATGGAAAGTTATAAATGGACTAAGAGACCAGGAAAAAAAATGAAATATTGAAACTTACAATTCAATTTTGAGATTAATTATAAAGTATGAATACCTTCTCATGGGAAATAGATCCTTTTGGTTTTTACAAAATTCAATGTAGTTAAATAGTTTCATAATTTCAAAAACTGAACACTATAGGGGAATAAAGTTTTTCATAGGAAAATACATATAGGCCTGCGAGATGGTTATGACAATTAAGATACTGAACGAATCTTTTGAAGAATTGGAATCAGAAATAGTAGCCAGAATTGAAAGTAGCCCAAAATCTAAACTTTAAATCTTTCTTAAGTTTTCACTACAGCAGATAAGTGTACTTCTCAATTAGGAAGTTAAATATGTGTCTTTTAATTGGGCTCTTTGATACTTTCTCCATCAAATGCTTTATCCTTCTATTTATAGCACACAGGAAAATATTGTATCTTGAGGTTTAATATATCTCTTTCCTAGCTCTTCTGTTGCATTCTGTTCCTGAACTCTTAATGGCATTTTATTAAGTTCACATATTCATAGTCAAGTTTTTATGCGCTACTTGTTTCTTCAACTCTGAAGCCTGTGATTAGTGAAGTCTTGCCAATTTCTATGGTAACAGCACAGTTTGTTTTCCTTACCAAGGTGATGAAATCAATGTTGCGGTAGTTCTTATAATGAGATTTATTTATTTGATTTATATTTCATGGTATCCCATGAGCTCAGAGTGATTTAGCTGCTGTGTTAGGAACTTGTAATTTAAGGGAACAAAATAAATGGAAAAATAAAAGATGAAATGCAAATGACAGAATGGTAAACATAAGCTTTGAAAAACTCAAACTCCATATCACGGGATAAATAACCAGGTTAAAATATCATCCAAGGGGTAGTGGCTTGTATTGGCAGCTCCTTGCTAAATGCCCATTTGGGAAAGAAATGTCATAAATTAAATGTCAGGAATGTTGCTAGATGCATTCCATTCCTTGAATTCTATCAGTTATCTGACATGGATGAAAATTATTTTTTACTTTCTAATTGCAGGATAGCTGTGGCGTGCGTTGTGCTATTATGTGCTCTGATAAATGTGGATTGGGAATTCTTGATGGAGGCAATTTGTAAAGACTAAAACTGATTGAAAAATTTGGATGAAAAGAATGTGGTCTGTGGACCCATCAAAGCCTGGGCAAATTCTTTAGCAGAGTAGATGGACTGGAACATTTTAGAAACACCTGCTATCTGATTACCTCAACAAAACCACAAAAGGTCTATTTTACATCTTTCTTTGCAAAAAAAAAAAAAATGAGGGTATTGAATGTATCCATGCATAATATCCAAAGACAATTCAGGCAGCATTCCCTGAAAAGTTAATTGCTTGGAGTTTTTATCGTTCTGCTCAGATGAAATGTAATCACATGATTATCTTTTAGTATATAGAGAAAACACTCAGGGAGTTTTGACTGCAAATATCAATATTTGTCACCTTGATCTGATCAAATAATGTAATCACTACAGACAATAAAGGCCACACATACCTTTTGCACTTTCAAATTTAGAGTTATTTTAGAAGATGTGGAAATATTGAAACTTTTCTTTTGTTTTAAAGAATCAAATACAATTCTCCTTGTTTGTATTATTAACTCATGTGCAAGGCATATGCACATTTTGTTACGCTTGTAATCTTACAGAGCAACTGCTGAGCTACTCTCCAATCCTGTATTAGTTTGGAGAATGAATTTCTTCTAGCCAACGTTCATCAGTGAATAAGCTGGTTCCAGATGGTTAAGTGGGACATAGAATATTCTAAAAGAGTTACAAAAGAACTGCATTTATTTCTAAAAGGAAATAAAATGTATTTTACGTTTGGATCCTCCAACAAGACGATGAAATAAAACAGAGTTAACAATTCACCTAAGACATTGTGAAGTTTTCATAAAAGATATGCTATTTTCTTTTCCATCCCTAGCATGGATTAAGGAGAACTGTGTTTGGCTTGTCACCATGTTTGAGGAAAAAATGTGAAAGAGAAAAGAGGAAAGAAATTTGGAGCAGAATGGAGGTGGAATAAATCTAGGATTTTGTGCTCCCAACACTATTGTTTCTCACTAAGGGAAAAATATAATAGAAGTTCCTGTCATTATTCAATTTTATTTACAAAAAATCATGTGCATTTTTCTTTAAAATACTTGCATTTGAATGGATTTTCCCCTCCTTAATAGGTAATTAGAGATGCAATGTTATTCCTTTGGCCAGTTCAAGTCATGCCTTTCCTGTATTCTTGATTAATTTACTTTCTGTATTAACTTTGTTCTTCCACAAGTTTTTTGCATTAATATCCTCTTTGAAGTATAGAAAATGGTAGATGCTGGTTTAACAGACAGTTTGTCCCTCCTTTACTAAGATAGAAGCTAGGTATTTCTCCAGTGTTTTTTCTGATTTCTTTCTTTTCTTTTTTTTTGGGGTGTGGTTTAGTTAGTAATAGGAAGAGGCAGTACTGATGAAAGGAATAACCAAAAGTATTTATTTATTCCACCATTAGTTTCTTTAGCTAATTTCATATGAGTTCAGTAGACTAGTGTTTTTCTTCTGTAAAACATCTATGCAGAGACATCTTCCTCCCATTCTAATTCACCTGGCACAGATCTGCAAAAAAATATAAGCAAGGTCGCAATAGCCAATTTTTGGAGAGTACCAAGCTTGTGCAATCAAAATTTTTGTGCGATTGCATTCATCTAAATATAGTTGTTTTCTTATGTAGTTTTAACAAAGTTGGAAGGAACCTTGGAGACCTCCTCGTCCAACTCCCTGCTCTAGACCATTTGAGAGAAATGGCTGTCCAATCCCTTCTTTAAAACCTCCAGTGATGGAGTACCCACAATTTCTGAAGGCAACCCGTTCTACTGATTAATTGTTCTCATTGCCAGAAAATTTCTTGTTAGCTCTAGATAGCTTGTCTCCTTGACTGATTGCCATCCATTGCTTCTTGTCCTGCCTTCAGGTGTTTTGGAAAATAAGTTGACCACCTCTTCTTTGTGGCAGCTTCTTAGATATTGGAACACTGCTATCACATCATCCCTAGTCCTCATTTTAATTAAACTAAACATATCCAATTCCTGCAACTGTTCTTTGTACATTTTAGCTCCAGTTTTTAACTTTGCTCGAGCAACAAGGGGAATGTAAAAGGTTCAGGAGAAATATCAATATCACTAAGGTCACCATAGAAATTTCAGAGTAAATGATAACTACAAGGAGGGGGCAGTTAGCCAAATGAGGATGTGTTGGAGAGACTCATATAGCTAGATTTATGCAATTGAAATAGACTCTCTCCAACAACAGGTGGCAACGCAACCCATCTTATACTTCATTATATTCATTGATCAAAGATAGCTTATCTGTAATGTACAATTGGAGAGTTTGGGAAAAGTGTGTCATTACAAAAAAGGTTTTTAAAATGCAGGCGATATGCCTGATTGATCCCAGCAATATGCATTTCAGCATGGCAAAAATAAACAAAGAAATCCATGTCTAGGGATAAGAAAGAATTAGCAAGGGTAACAATTAACTAATCATAAGAGGATGCCAAGCAGTGCCAGTGTGAATAATAGTACCTGGCACTTTTTGATGTTTTGTGAAGAAATACTGAGATCTAACAATGGATCAGACTTGTAGATATTTTCGAGCAACATAGAATTCTTCAAAAGTAAAGTTCCTGCTGGAAAACTAATATTCTTAGAGAGTTTGAGGCACAGAGTCATTATTTCATATGTTCCTGCTTTTAAATAATGTGGTAATAGTTCTATATTAAAAAAAAGTTTTCTAGTGATCAGACAATTTTTTAAAATGCTAGTTAGGTATCTTTTATGTTTTGTTATTTGGTCTGTTTTTTTTTTAATGTTTGCAAGACCGTGTGATTCTTCAAAAACAACAGAGGAATTAAACAGTAGGAAGAAATGTTTACAGTATATAATAAAAATATGTTTTTCCAAAGCCTTCAGCAGGATTATTTTTTCTTTTGCTATGGAACCATAAAGCTTCTGAGAAATGCTCAGAGAAAAAGCTCTGCTGCAACCATTTCCTCTGTCCCCCCAAAAAATCAGGTGAGTTATAATCAAGGAAGTGTATTCCATTGGAAATTAAAACAGCTGGCAGAAGGATGCCAGTGCAAACTCATATATCTTAAGGTGAAAGGCAATGCCTGTGACTCCTTTCTCTGAGGCCTAGTTGAGGAGACGGATAGTTGATTTGCAAGATTCCGGTAAATATCATAAAATTGGAACTGTTACCTCCCATGAATAAAGCAAGAATAAAGAAAGCAAGAATAAAATTAGGTCATTATGCATAATGCAGCCTAAATTTGCTGTTTTCACAAAGCACGCTTCTGTTGCATGTTCAGTTTGTAAGCAACTATCACTTCAAGATTATTTTAAAATATATTTTTGTTTAATAACTTTTTAGGCTGCCCATCTCATGCACATGACTCTGGGTGGTTGACAATTAAAAGAGTGTAAAAGCAATAAAACAACCAAAAGTAAGGACAACAGAAGTAACATTGAAGTAGTAACTGTGAATACTCATAAATACCCAAATTAATCACAAAATCATACTATCAGGGCCACAGAATTGAGGGTAAACCCAGGTGTCTTGGAGAGGGCCAGTAGAGTTGGGATAATTTTGATTTCTGGATAGGTGAAGTTCCAGATGGTGCTCACCATGACAGAAAGGTGTTCCCTCTGGGTGCCAACAGGTGCACTTTCTTACAGATGGTACATGGAGCATTCCTTTCCTGCAAAATCTAAGAGGATGGTAAACACGATTGGGAAGAGATGTTTCTATAAATAAAGTTTGTTCTCTGTTTATATACAATAGCTTGCCCTGTCAGTGCTGATGGGTTGATCCTTGTCAACTCTTTGACTAGGCTGTTGTTTATTGTTTGTTTCAACTGAGAAACTCTGAGCATCTTAGACCAAGCTAACTCCAATAACCCTATGGAATTCTTGGAATTTTGGCCCTCAGACAAATCAATCATCAACAGGCATGTAGAGATAAACAACATTTACATTCCATTTCAAGGGGACAATAAAAAAGCTGAAAAAGAAACAAAAAGATCTCCTTGCTAGCGATCAACACCCAGGTAAACAGGGATTAACACTATGATTACATCAGATAAACAATCATGTAGCATATTAACAAAGAACAAACTCCATTCCCTTCCACATTGAAGATGTTACCTAGCATCTTCAATGAAACATCTGCAAGCAAGCAACCAAACTTAAAGAGCATCAGGACTCCCTAGTATAAGTGATTGTATGCAGAACCTCCTAGCCCAGCAATGGATATAACATGAAGCTGTGGAAAATCTTTCCTGGCCACAGCTGTCACTTGCCATTGAGTAGGAGCTACAAGTCCAGAAAGATCCCCCAAATTGTGCACAACATCTTAGTTAGAACCAGAGATGCAAGGTTCTTCCAAACCAGGGGAATCCCTAAACTGCAAAACCACTCAGTCTTACCAGGGCTGACCTAAAAATTGTTCTCTTTCCAGGAACCCACAACCTCCTGACACTAAAACTGCATCTCCATGGCATCACTCAGATGGCTGAGGGTAGAGATATACAACTGGATATCATCTCTGTAGTAATAATGCCATTTTTGTTAAATGGGAGAGGAAAGAGCACCAGGGCCTGAAGGACCCCACATAGAAGAGGCCATGGACTGTCCCTGTCCTCTCCTATCAACTCTGACTGAACTCGACCCTGGAGGAAGGGGATGAACCAACAGAATACCCTGCAGCACCAGACTTGAGATTCTAGGCTTAGACAACCTTGAACCATGCTAAGATTGGACTTAAGCATAGTACATAAAATCACATGTTACAACGTCTTAGCAGTTAATGAATATTTCAGCTTTAACAACACGAGAGCACACAACATATATAAATGTAAACCACTTCAAACTCAGTTGCAGGAAGTACGATTTCAGCAACAGAGTGGCCAGTGTCTGGAACTCACTATCTGATTCTGTTGTCACCTGCTCAAACCCCCACTCCTTTATCCTCAAACGAACCTCTATTGATTTCACCCTATTTCTAAGAAGTCTGTAAGGGGCGTGCATAAGTATACAATTGTACCTACCATCCCTGTCCTATTGTCCCCAATTATTAGTTCCTATTTCTTATATTTAAACTTATTTTTATTCTTGTTTCTGTTATATTGTAAGCTTTTGACAAATAAAATAATAAACAAACAAATAAATAAATAAATAAATAACCAACACAACATGGTTCCTTTTTACACATACTCTTCAAAACCTGCTATTTCTATCTTATGCCTATAACTTTCTTTTATTTAAATTAGGAACTTTACTTTTACTCTGCTAAATTTCATTCTTTTTTAAATTTTCTAAAGTCTCTTCATTCAAGTTATTTATGTAAGCATTGAAGTGAACTAGGTACAGGACTGGACCATATGATATTCAACTTAATACCTCAGCTTTTTGTTTGTCAAGCATTGTTTTAGAGCTACTTTTAGCCATTTCAACCTTTCATCTAATTTTTTCATCTAATTTTTCATTTCATCTAATTTTTTTAAGCAGTGGTATGACTCAATAAATGAGACTACTCATTTTTTTTTCTGCTGGGGACTGGACTATTAACAGATGAATCCAACAACTCTTTGTACCAGATAGCTTTCAATGCTGATAGCTCTTTGGCTAATTGCAAATGCCATTTGAAGACCATCATGATGCATGTTCTCATGATTAATGCGCTAAATATGACACTAATTTTGAGGCTTTATATCATGTCAATGGCAACTTCATGATGGAATTGTCTTGATTTTTGTTTTTGTTTTGTTTTTGAACAGATATGAAATACAGCATAACAGAGATTTAAGTCAAGTGAGGAAAATAGCAACCAAGTGCTAGGTCAATGATATTTGATTTTGATCCAGAGATGAGCAAAGGCTAATGCAATCTGGAATCAAAATGATGATTTCCCATTTCAATGAAAAATTGTAAAAAAGAGAAGGAGATAGCAGCCTTCAATAGCTTGTTTTATTATTTGAATATCTCTGTTTTGCTGTATTTTCATGTCATTTGCATACAAACGGATAGATGGGGTTGGTTTTTTGGTTTTTTTTAAGGAAAGATTGATTCCACAAAAGCAGTAGGGTATTAGCCTCTCTACACAAATCTTTAACATTGTCAATGCGGCAAAAGGAAGGTTAACAAATTTCAAGGCACATGGTATAATCATATCACTCAGCTGTATTTATTTGACTTCTGCTGGACTTGCAATCCATGCCTTTATTTTCCTTGAGAATCACAGTTTGAAAAATGAAGACACCCCTTTCATTAAAATCTTGTCCATCATTCACTTGAAGTTCATTTTAAGTACATGGGCCAAACAAACTTCCCCTTCTCCTGTGCATACTCTTCCATGCCTTTTCTATTCTGAATCTCACAATAGAAGAGGGAAAGTTCTAAGAGAGAGATGAACCTAACCTAAAATCTGTAATTAATGGGATTGAATTAATGGGATTGACGTTGAGGGAAGGCAAATTGTTTTTTTTTCCCCCTGCAAAAAACAGCTGATCCCAACTTAGCATTTTCGAGTTAGTTTCTTTGAGAAAATTTTCAACATTTGAGAATTCTTGGAGGGAAATATTATGGGAAACTGAGTGGGAAAAAAGCACATTTTTGGAGGGAGAATTTTTATGCCTATTTGTATACTGTATATGAGTGACCCACAACTTAAAGTCGTTGTGAAAATTATTCCCTTGTTCTTCTTGAAATCTTTAAACCCATCTCCCACTGTGCCAACCATTTACAATACAAACTCAGAAGGGCTTTGCTTTTACTCATTTTGAAGAAACTGTTCTAAAATGATTTTAGATAATTCACCAGACTTTTGAGTGTTTCAATACTAGAGATTTAGTCCTTATTATCTTCAGCTTATTGAGAAAAAGTTAAGATGCTACTTGATGGCTCAACACAAAATTATTTAGACTGACTTTTCTGAGGTTAATAATTGAAAACCCAAGACTATTTTCAAAATAAAAAGAAAACCGTAGTCTAAATTTTCAGTAATTTGAATAATGTCTTAAATTTACTAGCTATATTGGCTTGTCCTTTTTGGCATAGTAGTAGGACTTATTCTTTATTTGCTAAGTTTTATTTTTCTGCATTGGTATTCAGGTGAATGGTGAGCTAAACCAGTGTTTGGTTGTCTCGGAAGGCTCCAGTTTCTGCTGCCTTTATTTCTATACTTTATATTGTGCATTGGTTCCAAAATTTCACTTACTATTATTGTGATTGCAATGTGTTAAATACACATCACCTGAATATAACATTAACTAAATTTAATCTTTATGACTCTTCCTGTACTTTTAGATGATTCTCTGGTACTGGCATGTCATATTTTTTAATTTTCAATTTCCAAACATCGGGGGTGCTCAGACGTTGTACCATGCCTTGGGGATTGTAAATATATTTTGGTTACTTTAATATAATTTAGATGTGCTTGGTAAATAACTACATACATATCATAACATTTTAATAATAGATAAAACACTTTACAACTGCCTAAGACAGTTAGTATGCATGCCAGAATCTATCAACACAGGAACTGTGGGAACCATATTGAAACCTTGACATTAAATATTAAAGGAATAAAGAACTTTGCTATTGTGATAGGATGACTGCTATATATTGAAATTTTAGCATATTAGCTGTTTTTTTATATATAGGATGTGGTAATGGCTTTGATATTCATTTGTGGTTTGACAACTGAAATGTTTCAAATATATTGGGAAGATGGAGTGCATTACAGGATTTCTATCATAAAAAATGACAGGCTTGTGTTTAAAGTAATCTCTCTGACTTTTGGCATCCATTTTCTTCTTTCTAAGTTAAACATTTTCTAAAATGGCATTGAAATCTCAGATAGCATCCATTTGATGCTTTTTCCCCTTTTAATATCCTTCTCCTACAAAGTTATGTATATTATATTTGTCTGGGATATCACATGCAATTCTTGTTTCATATTGGTTTCACAACTTGGGGAATAAAATGTGGCTGTTAGTTATATTGAAATGTACTCCCCCCAAATGAGTACTAACATTATCAAGAACCTGCAAAATATAAACTTCTAAGTCTTAGAAGTTGGAAGAAGAAAGAGTAGTTGAAAATAATAAATTAGGAGAAGATTGATTTTTAAAAAACAAATGGTTTGTCTCCTTTTTTCATGATAAGAGACAAAGAATGTCACTATACTTAAAAAAAAAAAGAAAGAAAATTGAGGCAACAATGGTAATTGTAGAACCCTTGCTGCATTTCGTAAGAGTTAAAATTGTCCAGAAACACTAAATATACAGATAGGTCAATTGCTCATAACAATCATGGTTAATGTATATTTCTCCACCATATTCAACCCTCCTGTTAAATTTGTATGCCTGCCTGCCTGCTTGTCTTCAATCACTGTGGTAAAAAAGGGAGAAAAGAATAATTTGAAATCTGAGGAGCATGGTAAAACCATTGATGATGTTTCGGGTTTTAAATCTCTGATATATTTATTTATTTATCTATTTGTTTGTTTGTTTGTTTATTTATTTATTTTGATTTGTCAATCGCTTACAAGATAATAGGTATAAGCATATACATAGTTATGAATATATGAAATGGGTACATATAAGAAAATAAAATAAACAATAGACGGACGGTATGCACATTGCGTGCACTTATGCATGACCCTACAACCTCTTTGGAAAGTGGACGAGGTCAATAGTATCACATGTAAGGTTATTAGTTTTTGGTTGGGAAGAAAACCAGAGTCAGGTAGAAATATTCTCAGAACATTGACCACGCTGTTGCTGAAAGCCCGTATTTCCTGCAATCAAGTTTTGGTGTGGTAATCTTGAGGTTTGTATCTATTGTGTGGCTCTTGTGTTTGTATGTGTCAGGCGGGAGCTTCCTTCAAACATCAGGAAAGAAATACTTAGACTCTTTAGTTTAGAGAAAAAAGATATCTTTTACTGAAAGTGAAGAAGTGGAAAGTGAAGAAAGTGAAAACAACACACTCCTAAGGCTTATATGAATATCTTGAACGAAATGCTTTGACAACTTAGGGGCTTTAACGTCAGCGGTTTGTTACCCATTCGGACTTTGAAGAAGGGACCAAATGTTTCCAGGCTTACAAGATACTGGACGTCGACCCCTCATTTGCAGAGTCCAGAATTTCTTTAACTTCAAAATGTTTGTCACCTTCAATCAGTATTGGTATGGGAGGTCAGCCTGGAATGGGTCTTAAGTCAAAGTATGTGTTCAGGTTTATAGCAAACTAACATGGGAAAACGGATTGAATTCGCGAAGAGTTTCTTGGTAAGTTAGCTGGACTGTTACAGATTGTAAACGTTAAATGTGAATGGACCCAACGTACTTAGGACGCAAGCTTCTTGACTTTTTGAGTGGTCTGCAAGGTATCTGGTGAAGGAAAACCTTGTCACCCACTTTATTTCTTTCTGGGGGGATCTTTTCTTGTCTGCAAAATTTCTTATGAGCTTGATGGCCTCATCTAATGCTTTGCGTGTTACTGGTCCAGTTAAGTTTGGATGTTGAGTTATCCATTCATCCAATATAGGATTTAGTGTTTTTCACGAGGAATTTCAGGTATGGAATGAAATTTGTCCCGAAGCCAACTTTAAATGGAGCAATCGCTAGTACTCTGCTGTACGGAGTTGTTAATATGCCACTTCGCAAATGGTAATAATTCGGAACCAGTTATCTTGTTGATAATTATGTAACTCTAGTATTGGTTCTAACACGGGGCGTTAGTCCTCTTCACAGGCCCCATTGGTTTGGGGGGGGTGTGAGTGGAGCTTAACCCTGGGCAGAGCTATTACTTCAGGAAACTCTTCCAAAAATTTGAGTTAAATTCGGACCCCTCTGTCAGAGATTATGCGTTCCGGGACGCCATGTAAACCTATAGAGTATGTGATATAAACATTTAGCCAGCATTTTAGCAGAGGAACTTGGAACAAGGTATGCAATGTACTTGTTTGGAAAACAAATCAGTCACTTACCCAGATGACCGTGTTTCCACCACTTTCGGCATTAGAGATTTCCTTCCAGGAGCCGTTGGTCTAGCTACATTTTGTAACAACTCCTACTGGCTTACCAGGAGGTCTCTTTGCTGAAGCACAAACTGGACAAGCTAAGTCATAAAGCTTCAATGTCCTTCTTTAAAGTAGGCCACCAGAATTGCCGCTTAACCAGATGTAGGTCTTCCAACAAATCCAAGTGGCCAGCTGCTTTAGAATCATGAGCCTGTGTAGTATTTTTGGCTCTCAGTACCTGTGGCACATACAACTTGGCCGCCCACCCAAGCCAACCATCTCTAATCGATATAGTTACATTGAATGAGCCAGAAAACCATTCGTCCAGTTTAAAGCTTCTTTTAATGGTGTTCGGTTACGGTCATTCGATAAAAACCAACTTCTTTGTTCTTCGTTTGAGCTCTGGTGATCCACTGGGCGGCTAGATGTTTGGCTTGAGGACAATTGGGCTTATCAACTCCTGGCGCGTGCTATTATATTGAGGTAGTCTAGAGAGAGCATCCGCCAATGAAATTCTTGCCCCCCTGGAATGTATTCAAGGAGAAATTGAAATCGCTTGAAGTACCTGGGCCCAGCGAAACTGTTAGAGGACAGCTTTCCGGGCGTTTTAAAGCTTCCAGATTCTTATGATCAGTCCATACCTAAAACGGTGTTTTGCTTCTTCCCAGGAAATGTCTCCAGCCACAAGCCCAACGAACTGCAGAAGCTTCTTCTCCAGGACGGCCCATCTTCTCTCTGTTTCAGACAGCTTACGGGGGTTGTACGCACAAGGCTGTTAAAGTCCCTTTCTCATTGATTTGAAGTAATGCCGCGTCCAATAGCCCAATTCACTGCATTGGCTTTAATCATGAAAGGAGTGTCAGTATCCGGGTGTTTCAGCACTGTTCTGAGCAAAATAGTCATTTTAGCTTTTCAAAAGCGGTCTTCGGCACTCCATGGACCACTCAGGGCCGTTCCTGGCCTTCTAGCAGTGCATCTCTGGTACACATCTTCACTTTAAACCATCTTTAAAACAGTTCTATCAGGGCCTTCTTGGGGCCCAGCCCTCGGAAATGGCCTGCTCACTGTCTAAATTCTTTGGGTGTAATCAGCCCACAGACCTCTGCCTGTTTTTGGTTTTCATCCTAATCGGCCTTGCCGCTCCACCAGTAGGTCTCAAACTGGCCCGCAGTGCAGCCATAAATAAGGTTATAATTTCAGGCAACTGAGGAGCATATCATTATTCGCAAAGTCACCATCCACTCTGCCGGCTATTCCCTCCAGAGCCCTGTAAACACTTGACTTTGGCTGCTTCTGAGGGAAAATCCTCCCCAATACTTCCTCCATATGGCTCAATACTTGAAGCTAGGAAAAAGTCCCAAGGCTTTGGGATCCCTCCGTATTTTACTTTACGGAGGCAGCCTAGGAGCTCTACGCTCTTCCAGGAATTCCACCTCCCTCTGAAGGCCCCCGGGGTGCTGCTGGATCGGTTGATTTATGGGAGAGGGAGCTGCTCTGCTTCTCCTGGCTGGGGCTTCTTCCCTCCCCCTTCAGTACCTTTGTGGAGCTTGAGATTGTTCAAGGCTTTCATTCAGAGCTCCTGGCTTGATCCAGCAAGAGTTCCCTCTTTCCTTCTCTTTTCAAGGCTCTCTTTTCCATGCCGGCGAGGGTTAGTTTGGACTCCAGGGGGGGTGTCCTCCTCCGGATGCTTTCCCACACCCCACTGACCATCTGGCTTTCACACCTGGATCCTCTTCCAGACTGAGCTCTGCTAGCGATGGGCGCTTTCTGCATCAGCAAAGAATCTTGCCCTCCAATGGCCCCGGACCTCCTGGTCACTATTTGAAGAATGGACATGACGTCCAGGCCCCTCAGAAGAAAATTGGGTTATTCTCTCCGGGTGGCAGGTGGATGAGATTCACAATACATGTCAGGCGAGCTTCCATTCAAAATCCAGGAAAGAAAGGAGAAGGCGAAGCTTCGTCTCGGTGCTTACAGCTGCGATTCTACGGGGCTCTGAGATCGCAGCTGATATTTTCGCCCCTGGTCGGTCCTAACGGACCGGTAAACCCGTCCCGTAGAGATGGGGATTGTTGAAGGGCAACAGTCCAAGATCCCAGAGATATCGCAAATCTCTGTTTGATCCGGGAGAAGCCCTTTTGCTGGCGTGTGGAAACGCAGCCTCACAAGCGCTGAAGTCGGGAAGCTCGAAAGAAAGTGTGCTTGAGCGAATGTGTGTCAGTTGGGTGAGAAACCTCTTTTTATTGTAAATTGGTTGAGACCTGAAAGGATATCCTGACAAAGAAGAAACCTGTGACTTTAATTTTTGTTGACTGGAATTGTTTAAGCGGCGTTTTTTTAAAGTGATGTCAAATTTGAGCTTGATTCTTTCCTTACTACTTCTTTTTCTGAGGACTTTAATGTGATTTTGTAGGTAACCAGATGAAATTTTTCTTATATATATTTTTATGTTCTTTTGATCTTTCTAATTTCATTAAGGATAGAGACCCCCTTTGATTTTTTCTTTCTTTTCCTCTGAGTTTTGTATAACAGTTACTCTTCTTTCTGGAATGGGGGGGGGAACGCTATTAAAAGATTTTGCAAACACTGCCAACTAGAGGCTTGAAAGGACTTATTTGAACTGGGAGAAATGGGGTATATACTACTCCTTCTCCAAGGACATTTTAATGTGATAAGATTGGAGGGAGAGCACAGAAAAAATATTATTTACACAGGTGTTTTCTGGACCTCTTATCAATAATTTCAACACTGAGGCTTGGCTTTGAAGCTGCTGGAGAAGAGAGTCGATAATAAGAGCCTTGTGGATAAAAAATAAAGTGCAAGTAGTGCAGTCGCATATATATATATATATCTTGTGAATCTCTACTCGCCAGCTTTTGTATATTTCAATTTCGTAATGATTTTTATTTTTGCTTTATTTTATCTTTTTCTTCTTTGGTTTGGGCCTCTTTACTATTGGATTTTTTCCATTTGGATCATAATTGGTATTCTATTCAGATGGATGAAGGTCAAAAAGAATTGTGAAGTTTTTTGAAGCATTAAAATGATAAAAAAAAGAAGTTGAAAAAAGAAGGAAGGTGTTAAATAGAATAGACTGTGTGTTTTTGGATTTTTGGTGACCTTTGGGACTTTTGGAAATTCTTATTTGGTATGATTAAAATCATTTGCGGTCGTTTAAATATTTTTTTTTTTTTTTACAATGGCATTACTTATGGATGAGAACTGAATGGAATTTATAAAATAAAACAGAGAAACAAGAAGGGAAGGATTCTTTTGGCTCTGTCTTCATTTTCTTAGAAATGGCAATTTCTACATATGAGAAACTACAAGAACCAAGAAGATTGGGATGAGAAGAAGAAACCATCCCTAATGAACAAGCAACTTTATTTGGGAAGAAAGGGGAAAGGGGAGAAAGAGAATGAGAATTTAAGACTAAAAAAAACAACCAAAAAAGGGAAAAATAAGGTTGAAAAGTGGACACAACCATCAGAAGGAGCACAGAAAGAAGAAATACACAAGAGGGTGGGAGATTAAGAGACAAGGGTGGTAAAAGGTAGAGTGGAGAAGCCAAGGGAGTAAAGAAGGGTAAAAGTAGGAAGGCTACAAAGGGTTGAAAACAAGATGTAAAAGAAACAGAATTTATTTAGAGATAATGGGTAAACATATAACTGAAAAAGAGATTCTGCAAAGGTACATAAGATGGTTGTTGTATCGGTATTTGAAATAATGTTAACAAAAATTGAATAATAAATGATATAAAATGGGACAAAATATTTAATGTTATTTAGCGAAATTTCTTTTTTTAAATAAAATAAATGAAATCAATATGAGAGAATTGAATTAAAGAAAAATGGGAACATTGTCATTGTATAATATTTTAAAACATAAGTGAAATAGGGAAAGTAACTAAGAAAATCTATTAAATGTGTCCCATAGAAGCATGAATATTTATTTAGAAAGGATTGTGTAAAATGTTTAAGACTTAAATGAATATTAATTTTAATGATATAATTTAATTGCTAGTGGATTGTTGTTTTTAATTATATTATATATTTAAAGGGAAAAAAAAATTATTTTTTTTTGTTTTTCAAATATTGAGTCTATCTTTAGGAATGTACTACGCAGAATCCGAATTGAAAAATTATGTGTTTATGTTAAGCTTTTAAAACTAGGGAAGGAAGAATATGGACAAGGCATTATACTCAATCAGTCATTACAGAAGAATTTTGTGTATAATGAGAAAAGATAATAGACAGCTGAAACAGAACAGACAAAGATAATAAGTATAATGATTTAAATTGAGATGTAAATAAATATAATAGAATAAGAGAGTGAAAAGAGGGGAGAAGCTATATAGAAAATGTAAATAAGTAAATAAGAAATGGAATGCCATATAAAAGTAAGCATGAACTTGAATTATGTCTGTCAAAAAGATGTAACTCGGCGATCAAACTGCCGTCGCAAAAGATATTTTATGTTTATTATGTTTTGTGTGTTTGTTTGTATATGTGTGTGTTTGTTAAAAAATTAATAAAATTCTTTATAAAAAAAGAACAAAATCCAGGAAAGAAATACTTAGACTCTTTAGTTTTAGAGAAAGAATCTTTTACTTGAAAATGAAATGGTAGCAACCAAAGAATTCCTGAATCTGAGAAATTAGGCGCGCCATTCACATATAGAAAGTGATGGAAAGTTTCCCACCCCAATAGTTCAAATGACACTTCCAATTTTAAAGTTGTGGATGATGATCATTGGGCATCTTCAGGTATGATTGAAGGCCTCATGTCCGTTTGACCTTGGCATATTTTGATAACGGGTTGCAGTTTGGCAGAGAGAAGAAAGCTAAGCGAGCAATCAGAAAACCTAACTCTAGCTTATGCCTCCCAACCTCCCATTTTTTTATACAAAGGATGAATGTAAGACCTCCAGCCTCACTTCCCCAACTTATTCCTACCTTTCCCTCCCCCCCCCCCCCCCGTTACTTATGGCAGCCGAAAAGATGCAAAGCAATAGCAGAAGATCTTGAAGGCTGACAGTATGGTTGAAGCTGAAGTATTCATTGACGGGTAAGTCATTGCAATGTATTATCTTGTGCCATTCACTTTTGCCACACAGAGGTGCTTCCCCAAACAATGTAGCTGTTATGGTCATTACATAAAATTATTGCACCAAAATCAAAGAGTTTTGCAGCTATGCCCTAAATATTGTGGACAATAATGTTGCATTCAGTTATGCTCTCATCTTAAAATCGTGGTGCTCTTGGCTGTCACTTCATGCCTCTATTTCACTTCTCTAGGAAGACACTGTGTGCTATCAGATCTGTCAGATAAATTTGTTGGAAGAAATTCATTGTGATATGGAAAAGTAAAGTGAAGATTCATAATATGATATTAAGCAAATTTTTGAATTCTTGGAAAGACTCCATAAGAGAACGGCAATGATCAAAATCTAAGCAGTAGCTTAATAGTAATGGCGACCTCCAAAATTCATCCTGTTGTGAAAATAATTTGTCTCGGACCTTCATTGTTGATGGAGTCTGACAATCTACAGAGTGATACAAAGAATTATGTTCCTGCTGGAATGTCAGAAATTTATCTCCAAGCTACATTTTCCTATCCCAAAGAAGTGTTAAACTGAATTGACACATCAGTTTGTAGGGGCAACGGAATGAACATTTGCATTTATCACTGTCAGAGTCTACTTTCTTAGAAGAAATAAGGCCAAGGGGCAACTTCCTTGTCTGCACTGAGCAATAATTCTGAGGAATTTTTTTTCTCTTTTGGCTGCATGGCTTTTTATCTCCTTTTGATTGCATACAGCTATTCTCAGTGCAACAGATTTGTCTGTCTTGTTATGTGCACAGGGTTCCCAAATGAAACTTAAATTCAAGATGGAGTTTCTATATGGGCATTCTATAATGAGGTCAAATGAGGTGTGACTTCTTAATTATTGATCTCAGGACTATTCTTCTAATTGGTTATTGGTGTTCTTATTTTTTACTCGATGGGGAATTCTTTGGTTTTACAACTATTTGTAGAAATGTGATAGAAAATGTGACACACAGTACAGTTCAGAACTTATGGGACAGTACTGTTTTATCTATATTTCAAATGTAGAAGGACATTATGAGATACCTAACAATATATTATTCTTTTAGGCATAAATGTTTAGCTTCAATTATGGTAGATATTAGTTTCTGTGACAAGTTAAAAAAGAAAATATTGCTCTTAGTAGTAGCTGTATCTTCTTTTTCCTTGATATGCTTTGACTGGAAAAACTAGAGACCTAAGAAGGGTTATTTATTTATTTAGTAAATGACAACAAGAATCATATTACGTCACACTGCAGATAGGGAAGTTATTCTTCCCTGTGTAAAATGATGATGAGGAGGAGGAAGAGGAGGGCTTTTTTTTTTTAAAGAAAATGAATATAATGTGCCTATTGGATAATCCCACTCTGAATCTTCTGATTCAATCACATGCTGCTGCTTCTGAACATATATATCTCAACTGCTGGTTTTTCAATAAGTATTCTATGTTGAACTAGCTTTCTTTAAAAGGAGAGTGCTCTAAGATTTTTGCACTGGCCAGGAGTATTTTTTTAGTTATTTGATGTAGAAGAGTTGGATAATTCTCCCCAATACTATTTGTTCCAGGGGAAATTATCATTTAATTCATCTCCTGCCACAGTTGTAAGGATAACACACAGGAATACCATCTAGAGAGTCTGGAAATCCACGCACAGACCAGTTTAAGATGATGTGCATATCCTGTAGTTAAGGCCCGGTCTTACTTGCCGACAGATGCAAAACGTATGCATAAAGGACACAGTAGACGAGCAAAATTTCGGGGGTGGCTCCATCCTTGTTCATCCGCGGCCAAAAAGTGGTAGAATATTGAAAATTTGCTAAATAACAGACAGAAAGAGAACATATAAAGAATGGACGTGAGTTAGTATGTAGCAGGGATGTTAAACGGTATGCTCATGGAAGCCTAGGTGGATTGAAAGCGGATGAAGCGGCATGACACCTTCCGAAGGGGTTCGGGGGAGAATTTCGAAAGAGGACGCATAGCAAAAGGGGCGGATGCATAGCGGAGATGAAGCCGATTGCCATCACGTACGCCTATAGGAAACAAAGGGGTGCCGCGCAGATGTATATCGGATGCCAAAGCATTCAGCACATGCGGGGTGATGAATTGCATCAGCTTCGGGCAAGATATAAAAGATGCAGCACGCACGCCAGTCAGCATTACAGGGGAAAGACGTGCTTGCACTTAACATCTTTGCAGGAACACAATGGTTCTCGTCAGGCAAGAAGAGGAAGCCGCGTGACCTACTCGTTCAGAGCCCTGGGCAAGTGACAAGAAGGCCAGAACCAGCATTCCCACCCCTGCACTGACTCTTGAAGTTGCTGCTCTGCTGTGATGGACCAGCCCCCAAGGCCTCGAAGCCCTGCTGGCTGAAGCCTGTGCTGCTCAAGCCCCTTGAGGCCCTGCTGCTCAGCCTCTGAAGGCCATGCTGCTCAAGCCCCTGATAGGCCTTGCTGAAGCCCCTGCCAGAGGAGGAAGAGCAAGGGAAGGAAAAGGGAGAGAGGAAAACAGGACACCATTTCTGAGGAGCATGAGGATGAAGGTTGCTGGGGAATGGGGGGGCTGAGGGAGAATGAGTTACCTCTGGGAAGAAAGGGCCACAGACTGTATCGGGCACCAAGAAGAAGTAGGGCAGCTTGGAGAGACATGGCAGAGAGCTGGGATACACTGCAGAAGTTCTCCTGGATTGGTGGAAGCACATTGCACAACTGGGTATGGCAAGCTACACCTCAAAGAAATCCGGGCAGGCCGCTGTCAAGCCACTGACCGGAAGATATGTACATCATAGCCAAGTTGTCAGTTTCCTGAGACGGTGAGATCCACCACTGAGGAAGCAGCCCCTCTGAGACCCCTCGTCCCTCAGGACAGGCCACAAGCTAGCCAGTCCTCTTCCAGCCAGGAGCCAGCTGACCCTTGTTCCAGGCAGGTGTCTTCTCAGAGGCCCCACAGCAGAGACCCCCCCCCGACAAGCTGCTTTTCCCCATGCCGGCGGACTTGGAGGATCCCCATGAGGTATGATGCCCTGCTGTCACAAATGGAAGGAAGAAGAAGCCAGGCCACCAGAGGCAACCCACCCCCATCCCTCAGCTCCAGAGGATCAGCAGAGAGGCCAGAGTGAGGGCGAGGCCACAGTGTGTGTGTGAGATAGGCGACACAATGAAGACCAGCACAGAACTCTCTCTCAGCTTGGTCCACTTGCAACATACCATCCTCGGACGTGGAAGCCCTTCATCACCTACATAGCCAGACCCTGAGAGAACTGCCTGAGGCCCAGTACCAAGGTGATGAAGCAGAGATCACAGCACTTTGCACAACGCTCAAGGCCCAGCTGGAAGCTGCTCCTACCCAGTCCAGGTTCTTGCTCCTCCACCCCAGGTCAATGTCACAGCCCTTTCCATGGCTTTCAACAGCCCTTCACCTACCAAAGGCTACGACTACCAGACTTCCCACAGCAGAAACAGAAACTTCCCAGTCCAGGCCCGGTTCATCGGACGCCACAGACTCCACTTCACTCACCCAGCTTGCAGACCAGACAGCCCCACTACACTCCTCCAACCCTTCCTCACCCCACAGCCAAGCCCCGTCAATGGACAATCTGTCATCGTATGTGGGGCCTGACATCTCAAGTCCTTGAGGGAAGGGCCTCTCAACTTCACGGGACTGAGTCAGCTCTCAGATAGCTTCCTGACACACACACCACCTGTGACTACTTGCAGGGCCAAGCACCCAATGGAGGCCTCAGACCAGCACTCAAGCCACAGCCAGCCTCCACAGTCCCTGCACCGCTTTAACAGCTGAGACCCATGGACATGACTCCGAGTTGATTGAGAATAAGTGTGCAGAGACTGAGTTGTTTTACTTGTTAAGTTTTATCTTTTAAGACAGCTTTGACTTGGTTCATGTGCTTATTTAATAAAGTCATAAAGTTACTAAGAAAGTTAATACAAGTTATCTTTGCTTTAGACACTTAGGTTGACTTGGTTCTGTTTTGTTTTAATTTATAAAGTGTTGTGTGAAAACTTTGAAAAAAAATGGTTAAAGCCTTTGCATGCTGGGAATAGATAAGGGATAGTTGTGGGACCAGATAAACTCGCCAGTGCAGCATAGTTGGGACAGTGTATGTTCCACCATCCAGCGGAATCGCAGATGATTTTCTTCCCCTTTTTTATGGAAAAATCATCAGTTGTCGCTATGGGGCCTTCTACATACTCTAGCACATACTCCAGACATCCTAAAAATATTACGAGATTACATCCAGATACAAACGTTTTGTCCTTTTTGAATACTTTATATAACGAGATTCATACATTTACATCCTTTCTATTTCCGTTGCTACACCGCTGTGTAGACGTTCCATGTTCCTTTGTTTCCTCCCTCTTTCTTGTTTTCAAGCTTGTAGCAGATGTGAGTGAGGCGGGATGGCCATGAGGATGCAGAGAGGATACAGCGGACATTTAAGGTATGATAACGGACATAGAACATTTGTTACCGTATATAATCGCAGATGTACATTCATACACAGCGGAAAGTTTCATCCGTTCACAAAGTTTTGTGCAGCTCAAAACTTCTTGCGCGGATGAAATTGCAGTGGATGGATGCTCGATGGATAGAATGTATGAAACACGTATGCAGTGAGTACACAACAGATGCATAGCGTTTTCCAACAGATGGCAAGCTTTTTTTTTTATGTTTTACATCCTCTTTGCATCCATAAGTTCAGTGGGACCGGGCCTAATCTTTGTCTTGCTTTTTTAAAAAATCTGCCTTTGAACAGTTTTGAGTCTCCCACTTTCAGTAGCCATGGAATGCTGATGGCATAAAATTTAATCTCTCAGCACTTTTAGTGTGAAATAGTTTTGTTTTTTGGATTGCTTGCCTTGGTTTTTGTTTTGCTTCATCTGCTCCAAGTCAAGGCAAATGTTGAAATAAAACTCCCTGTTTCTAAAAGCCCTTATACTTTCAGTTTTTATTGAACGCAGTTGATTAAAAATCCCCAAAAGAAAGTCACCATTCACAATCCTTTACAGAATGTTGGGTCATCATCAGTGGGTTGGAACATTTTATGTCTGTTGATGAAAGAAACTACAAATTTGAAGTGCTGTTTTCTAATTTTCTAATAAGTACAAGACACAAATGGAATTAAAATGAGCAATTCTGTCTATGACTTTTACATGGTCTCCATGCATCATTTTTGGATCATGGATTCCCCCCCCCCCTTGAAATTTAACAATAAGTCACTGATGAATGAAAAAGTCATTTCTAATATTTCTGGGGATAGGAATCAGAAATGATATATAAGCCACAAAAAGGTAGCATGGATCCCTCCATATGGTTTTCATGATACTAATATGGAAATGTATCACAATTGCTTTTCTCTGGAATGCTGTTTTGACTTCATAGGTTAACACATGACCCCCAGAATTCTTGTGATTTTCCTAGATAAAGCCACTTAGCACATAACACGTCTCCCCTGAACCACACACAACAACCCTCAGAAATCATAGTCAGACTATTTGTGAAATATACAGTAGTTGTTTGGCCTACTCTTTTGCCCCCAAATATAGAGAAATAAAACAAACTTCATGGTAGCTGAAAGATTGACAGCTTGAGATATATACTGCATACCTGTTCTAGAAGGTGCTTCCAAAATTGTTCTACAAAACATTAAAACTACCACTATTGTTTCTAGTTCTTTATAGCTATCCATACAAATCTATATAAATATCACTGTTATTATGTACATAAAATGGAGATCTATAACTGTATTGCTTTCCTATAATGCCAAGATTTATAACTATGGGATGACTTACCACATGTCAGTTAGCCAGAAAGTGCACTCTGATAAGAACAAGATGTTGCAGATGTTATTGAAAAATGATATCTTTACATCTAGTTCAGTTTACAAGAAGGAGGTGAAATGGTACATTGTTGCTCTAGGAAAAAAATGATAGGAGAGAAATGAAAGACAACAGCTGTTGTGGAAAGATTGCAGATAGTGAAAGAAGCAACAGGGGACCCAGAAGGAAAAAGTGAGCCAAATTTGTTTTATAAAGCCCATGTCACACGAAACCAACGGATGCAAAGAGGATGGAAACGGAAAAAAAACCTTGCCAAATCTGTTCGAACACGCGATGTATCACTGCTCTGTTTTGCTTCCTTCTACCGTCCTGCATCTTTATTGGATGTGTTCATCTGCTCCAAAAGTTTTGGGCTGCCTAAAACTTTGCGTGAAAAGTATCCAGTTTGTCTATTCTGATCCGCTACGCATCTGCTACGCCATCCGCTCGCTCCACGCAACTCCATTCCGCCGGACGCGGGACGGAACGGAACGGACGCATAACGATGCAGAACGGATGCTTTCCGTGAACATGGAAACAAAGCGTTAAAACGGAACCAAAATGTTTTCGCAGAGGGGCCTATCTGGATATTAAGGAGTCTGCAGGATGCTAGAGGATCCTAGAGGATGCCTAGAGGATGCAAGGGACATCCTATACTGCTATAAAAAGGGGGAGAATCCGTCTGCATCTCACTTTTCAGAACAGCAGCCCGCAGGGAAGACCTCTCAGCCTTATCTGATCTTCTCTTCCACAATCCAGTCATGTCCCCGTGGATGCAAACAAAAGTCCTTTCGACAGACACCATCTTCTGACAGTGGAAGCCATCTGCAGGCTCTCTGACTCTATGCGAAGAAGAAAAGGAGCGCACAAAAGAGTCTGGGTCCGACATAGTTCGTCAGAGAGCAGAGGATGGATGTGACAACAGCTGATGGTGGAGCTCAGGAGCGAAGACACTCGGGCATTCCAAAATTTCATGAGGATGCCTCCAGCCATGTTTGACGAAGTTGTGCAGCGGCTGACACCTGGTTGAACGCAAGGCAAAATCACGAGCTTCCAGCAACGGCCTGGACCTGGGCTCAAGTGGCACTCACTCTGACACCATCTGGCCTCAGGGACTCCCTACAGAAGCATGCATATGGTGGGAGGGGCTGCCACCAGACCATCAGCTTTGTTGTCAGTAGAAGTGGTGCCGGCATCATCGAAAGAATACAAGGAGAGCTCTCCAGTACCCCAGCCCCGCCGCCGGGCCCCCCCCGGCCGCGCGCCACTGAGAAGGATGGAAGAAAGTGCAGAGCAGTGGTTTCTCAAAGTGGAACACACAGCCGTTGGAGCCATAGAGGGAAGCATGCTGGCCTCAAAGCTCAACAATCAGGCTCCACTTAATTCTCAACTCCATCAAGGGCTTCTTCAGCAATCATCTCATTTGCCATGGTCGATGCTGACTACAAGTTCATCGTACTCGATGCTTTCAGGCAACGGTTCCATCTTCAGAGCCCAGGTATCACAATGCCAGTCACTCAAGGAGGAGCTGGAGGCAACCTCATGGTGGGCTTCCCAGATCCAAAACCCCTGCCAACAACACACAAATGTGCCCTACTTCATCGTGGGGGATGACCTTCTCCCTCACAACCTTACCTCATGGAGCCCTACAGCTTCCAGATCTCCGTGAGAAGAGGATCTTCAACAATCCAGGCTGTCCAGGGCAAGGCGGGTGGTGGAGAACGCTTTGGCAATCCTGGCTCAACAGGTTCCAGGTACTTCTCACACCATGCAGCATCGCCCACATGCCGTGAGGAGGTCGTGGAAGGCTTGCTGCATTTCTGCACAATCTCATGTGCACCCGCTACCCAGTCTTGCCCCAGAACAGGCTCAGGACCTCGCAACAAGGCAATGGGGAAGAAGCAGCGCAACTCCTGAACACTGGTGCAACTCCCAGCTGGACAGTGAGTGGCAAGACAGGATGATAGATGCTTAATGGGATGCTTCCTTCAGCCTTCTCATCACACGGATGAGATTGGCATGTATGTTGGGTGGGCCTACAATGAACAGGCATTTAATAAGAGTTTTGTGTTTATGTTCAAATTGTGTGGATGATTATTAATTATTCTGATAATAAGGGCCAAAGGTGGGTGGCAGCTGGAGGGGTGGACCATAACAGTCTCACTGCTGCACTGGGGTTTATCTATCCCACAGCTAATACCATCCAAAGGTAATCCTGCCTCCCACTGCAACCATCCAAAAGATGCAAAGGCTTAAACCCATTTCTAAAAGTTTCTACAGACTTTACAATTAAAAAAAAAATGAAGCAAGTGTGTGAAATCAAAAATCACTTTATTCCAACAAGCTATAAGAACAAAAGAGTTCGGCACTCTCTTGGTCGCTCAGTCTCAGGGGTGACGGGTGCAGGTGCTGTGGAGGTGGTGTGCTGGAGTGCTTGTCATCAGTTCCTCAGAAGCGAAGCAGCAGAAGCCCAGCCCCAAAGAGCAAGCCCCGTGCTGCAGCAGCCCAGCAGAACATAGTGGAGGGGCCAGGGGGCGGGAATGGTAGCCTGTTCCCTTGCCAGGGCTGGCAGCAGATGGCTGAGGCCTTGCTGTGCTTCGCATGATTGGGGTGCTTGCTGGCAGGAAGGCTTGGCAGAACCAAGGCAGGCAGGAAGGCTGGCAGGGAGGCAGGCACCAAGGCTGCAGGAAGTGGCAGGCAGGCTGGCACCAAAGGCTGGCAGGCAGGCTGGCAGTAAAAAAAAAAAAAAAAAAATAAAAATAAGAAGGCTGGCAAGGAAGGCTGGCAGGGAGGCAGGAACCAAATGCTGGCAGCAAGGCTGGCAGACTGGCAGGCAGGCCTGGCTGGCAGGCAGGCACAAGGCTGGCGCCAGGCTTGCCCAAGGCTGGCCAGAATCTGGCAGGCTAGGCACCAGGCTGCAGGTCAGGCATGAACAAGGCTTGGCAGGCGGCAGGCCCCAAGGTGGAGGAAGGAGCTGCACAAAGCTGGCAGGAACGGCTGGCAGGCAGACATGAACCAAGGCTGGCAGGAAGGAGGCAGCAAGCTGGCAGGCAGACTGGCTGGCAGCAAGGGCTGCCGCCAGGCTTGGGGGGCAGCAGGCTTGCGGCAGGCGGCAGCAAGGCTGAGGGAGGCAATGGCAGCAAGGCTGGCAGGCCGGACATGCAGGTAGGACAGGCAAGGCAGTCAATGTGTCTGGCAGCAGGTGCTTTCTCTGAATGGCAACCTGCTTCCGAGCTGCTTCCGTTTATATCCGCGGCTGACCGCAATGCACCCACTACCCCATCCTCCACACCACGCCAGGCATTCTGCTTAAGGCTTCGCCTGTGCATCCGCTAGGTCTTGCCCGCTCTGCATCTGCTTCAACGCTGTGGCATCCGCTGTACTCTGTTCCGCGTCCCGCTTTAGGCTGAGGCCCCCCAGAATGCCTGCGGTTGGCGCCAATCTGCCCCATCCGTTCCATCCGCTGGGACTTCCGTTCGCGCATCCGCTTTGCATCCGCCTCGTCCTCCCCGCATCTGTGTTATCCGCTCCGTTATGCAAATTTTGCCCTTTTGAGAGCGGATAAAGCGGATGGAACATTTGCTCGTCCGCTGATGTCCTTTTTGCAATCCGTTGGCCGTGTGACATGGCTTAAGCAACAGAGGTTTAAGGCCTGTCACCTGCCAATGGATGCAAAACGTTGTAAAAAGGACCAGTGATGAGAAAAATCGTATCATTCGTTGTTATCCGCTCTCAAAGGGCAATTTGCATAAGCCAGAGCGGATAACACGGAAAGGAAATGACATGGGCGAAGGACGCAGGTGCGGATGGAAAGAGATTCGCAGACCGCGATGTATCGCCAATGTTCACACTGCACTAACGGATGCAAAGAGGGATGTAAAATGGACAAAAAGCTTGGCATCCATTCGAAAAACGCGTATGTACTCAACTGCCTCCCCGTTTTGCTTCTCTCTATCGTCCAGCATCCGTTTATTGACGTTTTCATTCTCTCAAAAGTTTTGGGCTGCGCAAAACTTTGCTTGGAAAATGTATCCAATTCATCCGTTTTCTGCATCCGCTACGCATCCCTACGCATCCGTTACCAATACCGTTAGCATCTATATCCGCTACGCATCCGCTGCGCATCCGCGCAACTCCATCCCTCGGACGCAGGGAGGAAGTGGAATGGAATCAGAACGGACGCAGCAACGGATGCCTTACGAATTTTTGGAAGGAAAACGGAAAAAACAAAAGGGCCCCCCGGTTTTTAAAATGAGACAACGTTCGCAGAGGGGACCTATCTCGATATTAAGGATGTCTGCAGATGCCTAGAGATGCCTAGAGGATGCAAAGGGACACCTCTACTGCCTATAAAAGGGGAGCAACTTGTTGCATCTCACTTCAGACAGCAGCCCAGCTGTGCACGACTCTGCAGCCTTCATCTGAACTTTTTCTCTCACAGATCCAGTCATGTCAGCGAGGATTGGCGACAAAATCCTTTCGGCAGCCACATCCTCTGCAACCATTCGAAACCATTACAGTCTCTGTGAACAGGTACTAGGGAACGAAAAGGAGCACCCCAAAGTCTTGCTCCAAAGATGAGTTCCCGGACGAAAAGAAAAAAAAAGGCCAACAATACATCCTTTACGACAAGCGCATGGTGGAGCTCAGGAGCAAAGACACTCGGCATTCCAAAATTTCATGAATATTCCTCAGCCATGTTTGACAAACTTGTGCAGCGGCTGACCCCAGGTTGGAAAAGACAACAACCAACTTCCCCGCCAGCCTGGACCCTGGCTAGGTGACGGGAACTCAAATGCACACTGGGATGTCTTAGCATGGGTATCGAGTGTGCAGACAGGGCTGAGGCCACGGGGGAGGGAGGGGGGGTCAGAGTCAGATGTGCAGGTGCGGGTCGCAGTACGTGGCTATGTCGTGTGTGCAGTCTAGGGAGAGTGGGAAGCTCGTGCCGTAGTTGGTGTGTGCA
>BHFT01032877.1:0-31131 GCA_004320025.1 Laticauda laticaudata | reverse complement strand
AGTACATCTAGGAATGGTAGTTGTTTGTTTGTTTCCGTTTCCATGGTGAATTTGATTTTGGGGGGTGTGCTGTTTAGGTGTGTTTGGAAATTGTTTAGGTGTTCTTTTCCCTGGGGCCAAATAACAAATGTGTCATCGATGTATCTTAGCCGTAGTTTGGGTTTGTGGGTGGCATTGGCTCGGGCTCTGGATTCGAATTCTTCCATGAACAGGTTTGCAATGCCAGGTGACAGTGGTGTTCCCATAAGGGCTCCTTCAATTCGCTTGTATCTTTGTCCTTTGTATATATAAATTGATTCTTCAAAAGGAAATCCTGAACTCATCTGACAAGCAATCAAACAGATATTATTGATAAAGCACAGTGATCTTTTTTCAGAGAACAATAAAATGAATACAGCTATTTTCCCATCATATATATAATCCCATGATATCACAGAATGTCTGAGTTATTTATGCTCTTCTTTCTTGAGTAATAAAACACCAATGCTTTCACTCAAAAGTAATAAAATGTATTAAATCACCTTACCTTTTATATAAAGCAGTTAGTAAAGTCATCTTGATCCCAGATTCCATATTAGATTCAGGTTTTTAGGATTTGTGTCAATTTACATTAACACACCACATTTGAAATGAATGTAATGCAGTTCCCGACAATCATACAGCATTTTAATCAGCATTTTATTCTCTGAAATTCAAATAGGCTGCTTTTTTATTTTAAAACAGTCAGTTATACTTTCTAATTAAGGATTCATTTATTAATTCTGTGAAAATCTTATATCTATAGTGTATAGTCTGTAGTATATTTATAACAGATTAATAAGAAAACTAACCATTTTTCTGTCGGATGTTGAAATCTCTTGTTGGCAGCTGTTTATCAATGGTGATAGAATGAGAGTAAAACATTAATGGGTATCTATTCTTCTCTTTCTAACATCTTTTACATTTACACGACCCTTTCTTTTCTGAATATTTTTTTTTCTTTTCTCTTCCAACTTCCCTGCACAGATTAATGTTAATCTGCTGTTGGTGTGGTTTGGATGGCAATTCATAAAGGTGGGCTCACAAATAGCTGGCACTCAGAATCAACTTCGATAGAGTTGGTTTGGAGTCATTTGGTGTCTAAACTCAACCAAGCAACTCTGTATCAAGTTGGACAACAGTAACTAGTGATGTCCAACCAGGGATCTGACTTGAAACAATTATTATTGAATGTGTTTATTAATGATGTGGGTAAAGGGATTGATGGGCCTCTTATCACATTTCCAGATGTTACAAAATGGGATGATCTGCTCTGTATCCAGAATGATACAACAAGATTGCAATATAATCTAGTCCCCTTGGAAGATTGACCTGAGAGGAATAACCCAAAATATTACATTGAGGGAGGAAAAGTATAGGGTACACAAATTTATTTCATATTTCTTTTCTCTAGACCACTCTTTAGAATCAGGATTTCTAGCATGATTTATTTCAGATTAATGTGAGTTGTACAACAGTTTATATTTAAAAATGCTAGTCAATATTGGAATGCATACACTGGAATAATATATTTCAAAGTGTTGCACTACTAATGTTGATGAAAAGAATCTTGGAAGCAGGCGACTATGAAATATTGCAATATAGAAAGGAAATCACAGATACCAATGAATGTTGGCAAAAGATGGACTTTTGGAAGTAGAGATAGACCTCGACTTACATCTGTTCGCTTAGTGATAGTTCAAAGTTACAATTGCATTGAAAAAAATGACTTATGACCATCTTTCACACTTATGACCATTGAAGCATCCCCGGAGTCATGGGATTTACATTCAGGCACTTGACAACTGACTCATATTTACGACAGTTGCAGTGTCCCAAAGTAATGGGATCCCCTTTTGTGACCTTCTGACGAGCAAAGTCAATGGGGAAGCCAGATTCACTTATAACAACCGTGTGACTAACATAACAACTGCAGTGATTCCTTTAATAACTTGGCAAGAAAGATTGCAAAATGGGGCAAAACTCATTTAACAAACATTTCACTTAGCAACATAAATTTTGGGCTCAATTGTGGCTGTAAGTCAAGGACTACCTGTATGGTACTCTGTAATAATGAGGAAAGGGGTATGTTATTTTTTTTCCCTTATAGTTCTTTAAAACAAGGTTTTCTTCCACAATAGTTAGATATATTACATAAAGTTGCTACAAAGTTTTAGGAAAATCACTTCATATAATACTATTATTATTTTTAAATGGGCCACAACAATAATATTACCTTTCACCTTCTGAGGTTTAATAGTGTCTGCTGGCAGGTAATGAGTTTCTGCCTGTAGGAAACCTGTCTACGTTCCTGGAATGAGAACAGCTGCTGGTAGGAGGTAACATGTTTTTAAACCCAGCTTTCAGTGGCAGCAAAGAAGTCTCTCTTAAGAAAGGAAAAGAAAAAAAAATCCTGATTCCTCTAAAATGCATATATTATTTTTAAAACTTTTTCCAAACTACAAAAAGTTCAATTTTAACAAGATGGAATACAGAGGGAAACATTTAATATACCCACTGGAGATATCAGGGCAGAATATTCAGGCAGAAGTCCAAGAAGTTCCACATATTTTGATGAGTTGACTTACAGTTGTCACGCTACCATTTGGAGATGGAGTACCTGAAAGTCTTTTCAACCCAATACTTAAAATTAACCAATAGCATTACCTGCTCCACATCTACATTCAACTTGGACAGCAAACCTTGGGGAGTACAGGAGAAAAGTGAGCATTAAGTCTCAGCTGCACCTTCACTATGAGTTGTTTGATCATTAAAAACTTCACCAGTGCTAGTATTTTACCCCAAGTTCCTTGAAGAAAGGATAGGATATAAAAATGTGTCTGCATTTTACTGTCAAATACCCTATATACAATGATTCAATCATCATGTGCTAATATTTTCCACTGTGTTTCCCTAAAAAAGCAAAAGTTGAGCAGATGTTACAAATTACCATTGTTACTATGGCAATTATTACTAGCATCTTAACCACTATTTTACTATTGCTCCAAACATTTACCTCATAATTCTCTGAAATGCTTTTTAACAAAAATTAGCAAAATGTCATTTCAGGTAGCAATGCATTTATTAAGTAAGCTGCTTCTCCTCTATATATGGAATCACAAGGTAATACAGTGAGCCTATAATGGATCAAGTATTGCAAGTAACTTAAATGAGCAAATAAAAAACATTCGTTTCTGATCTATCTCAAATATATCCTCAAAAGTGACAGGTTATTTGCTCCATCTACTGCCAATATTCAGTAATCACAGATGAACATAAGCATTACCATGAAAATTACCAGAGTAGTTGCAAATGTAGTGCAGAAAGAACCAAGAAGATAAGAGGAGTGGGGAGGAGGAGAAGAAGGATGCAAAGATGAAGGAAGCAGGGAAGGGGAGTGGAGGAGAAGTGAAAGGAGAGAAAGGAACAAAAATCAAATCAAAATCATTTATTGTCCTGTAACAATGTTTAAGAATCAGCATCTAAAGCAGACCAGGCATCTCTCAAGGCATCTCCAACTCAGTGATGCGATTCAACCAGTGTAACAACTGGTTCGGTGTGTGTGCGCTTTGCACGCATGCACTCAGCGTTTTAAAAAGTCCATTTTTAACTCTAATATTTATCTTCTTCTGCAGCCTTGGTGAGTAAAACAGCTGAGGCACGCCAAACCACTCTGCTGCACAAATCAGCTGCGCTAAAAAATCAGGAAATAAACACAGGAAAGAGCAGTGGCAAGTGGGCAGAGCCAAATGCTCACTAGAACCACTGGTTCACCCATATCGGTCTGAACCAATAGAATCCCACCATTGCTCCAACTGGAACAATAATCTGAAAAGTATGAATCAGGCAATTTTTCAAGGAATGAAGATTTACAGTTGCAGATTGTGACACTTCAATACCTCATAGAACTGAAATGGCAAAGAATATGCGGTCCCATTAAGGGAAGCAAAAAACTTTTTACAAGAAAGCGATACTTGGTGATGGTGGCTCCTTAATTGTGGAATTGGATGGGTTCCTCAGAAATCCCTTTGTATGATTAGCACAGCAGTAAATGAGTATAATTTTCTTTTCTTTTCTTTTTCTATTTGGATTTGTGATTTTTTAATCTACCATTTTAACTGTTGGAAAATTTGATATATTTAACATAGTTTAATCATTTATATTTTATGAGCTAGCAAGAAAATAATTTATAAATAATAAATTATTTATAAATTTATTACAAATTTATATTACAAATTTATTATAATAATACATAATTGATCAGAATAAATAAATAATTTTTCTCTTTGTTCATTCCTGATAGATAAAAGGCAAAATCTGCATAGGGCCTGGAAAACAACTTGGTAGATAGATACCATACTAATTAAAGGTAAAATGGTTATAAATATATGTGTGTGTACAATTCAGTAAATAAAATATTCTAGGATCCAACAGATTCTCAAACATTTGGATATACTATCCTCTGAAAAATAAATAAATTTGCATTTCTCATTATTCAAACGAATGATTTCATTGGGAACACAATTTATGAAAAGATGTGTACATTTCATAATAACTTCTTGATTTAGACTGTACATCTTTAGCATTTCTTTTACTAGCCAACAAAATATTTTCTATTCTGAAAGTCTAGAAAATCAAAGCCATGGATAAAAATATGTAATTTTCTCGCATACTCTTTCTATAAACACTCCAGAGACAAGAGGTGAAAGTCATTACCTATAACTTTAACAGCCACACTGCAAGTTGAGCCATCTCTCAACATGCACTGTAAAAAAAATGTGCCACCTGCCACAATGTGAGAATCCCAGTCTTTTGTCTAACTCATTTCAAGATCTATCACTTAAAGTGTCATACAAGTAAGCAATATATAATTGTTGGTAACAAAATAAATATCATGCTCAGCTTATTTGTAAAGTTTCTTTACTTGAAATAAATTGGACTTGAAGGAATCCTGTCCCTCATCCGAGCAAGCCAGGTTGAAATATTTCTCCTGTTCTCTCATCCATCTGTTCTGGAAGAGAAGTTAGGCCAAAAGGTTGACTGACCTAAGGCCCAAATCACCAAGTGATTTCTTATTTGAGAACAGACTCAGTCTCCAACAGTTCACCTTCAGCTTGATTCTATTCAGTCCATTATACTGTTGATAGCCTTAACATTGCCTTGACTCTGTATAAATAAAATGCTTGACCCAATTTCTTCCCTGACAGTACAGCTATTGATAAAAATGAGAACACAAAAATACTGTTTTCCTACGTTTCCTAAAAATCAATTTTTTTTAGCAATAACAAGGGTCTATTGCAGTTTGTTCTCTGATGGACATTTTAATTCTGTGTACTGCTGAAACATCATGTAGCAGATATTGTTGTGGTTCAAATCCTACAATGTTTTATGGTATTTGAACATAATTCCTGAATACCAGGAAGTTGCCAGCTAATGAATTTTAGATTCCTCTCTATTTCCCATGCTATTGGATGGAAGGCAAATACACCTAGCAGGATTTCAGTTTTGAAAATGTTCCTTTGAGTCTAATTTAATCCATTTTGGACTGCATTTGAAATAATTCATTCCACAGCAGTTCTGGTTATATGTGTGCAGAATTTATTAAAAGAAAAGATGTTAGCTTACCTTTTAATTTTTATCTCAGGGATGAAAATTCTTATTTGGAATAAAAGTATTAATTTGGAAATGAAACAAAATGTTTTTTAAAAATTAATCAAGCATTGTCATGAAGTTAAACTGATTGTATCTCTAAACAAACTTCATTATGTTTACATCCTTAAACTGTGCAGAAAATAGCATCCTGTAGAATGTTATAAAGCACTAGATGGCGGATACTGACAGAGATATCTAAAGGCAACCATAGTAAAGTAGAATTTCATAACTTAGATTTTTCTTTTTCAGTAGAAGCATTTTCTAGGAAAAATCGTACAGTCTTGCTCCATCCCATACGCTCAATAAAAATGGATATGAAGTTTATCATTTTTTCTTTCCAACCTAGCAATTAACTTATTTTTAGTCTTTAATAATTATGATTGGGATAAATTATTTGGTTTAAATTTTAGAAAAAGGTTAGGGGCATCTGTATCTATCCCACCAAAGCAAGAATGTGAAAATGATGGGATGGGAGCTTTCATTAGAAATGTATAGTGCCATGTATGATATGTCACCAAGTTCTTTTGGAACAAAATTATCATGTCATATTGCTGATAATGAATAAAATCAGTCATTAACCAGTTCAGAAAAAAAAAATATTGGGGAATGCTATACCCCAAAAAGCATATATTGCCTTTTTAAAAAAGCCTATACTAGAGGTTACTTTTAAATGTAAATAATACAAGGTGCTTACAATACAGCATATAAAGTATACAATTTATTTGCTCTTCCAGCTTTCTTCAATTCATTAAAAATTGAAATCATGCAACAATGATTGATCCATATGTCCCAGCTTTGGGTCTAGGAAAAAAAGTATAAAGTTATAGCATTGTCATGAAAAAGTCTTATCAAAAAAAGTATCATGGCTCAAGACCTGGTCTCTGACTCTGACTCTGAAGAACCTGTTCCAGTTGAACCTATGGAATGTCAACTTCAGGAAATACCAAGCCAAAAATCACATGAAGCTGATCAAAAGTCAGAACCTTTGGAACAGCTTGTGCAGTTAGATAAGGATGACATAAGGCCAGCTAGTCCTACACCTGGCTAGAAGAATGGAGAGCAGAGCAAAGATGTTTTATGAAGTTCCTTCACAAGAAAGGGAGTAAATAGCAATAGCACTTAGATTATATACTGTTTCACATATACTTCTTTCAGTTCTTTCAGTAGTTTACATTGTCAGCATATTTTCCCCCAACAGTCTGGGTATTCATTTTACCCACCTCAGAAGGATGGAAGGCTGAGTCAACCTTGAGTTGATCAGGATCGAACTGCTCGGAAGAATTAGCCTGTAATGCTGCATTCTAATCACTGTGTCACCACTGCTCTTCCCTTTTAATCTCGTGATTAACCTCTTGATTAATGTCAGTTGACTACATCTTGATTTAAGAGGCAGTTCTGACCCATGTTTCTTTGCTGGAAACAACCAGCTGATATGTTGTGTGCTATTCATATGGATTCTGCTTGTGAAATTCTGACTTCTGGATTGGCTGACAATCTTGACCCAGCTCTTTGTAACCTTGGACTGAATCTGGACTTTTCTTATGTATACTCCTGTTAAAAGCAAAGCATTCAGTTAAGTTTCTATGAGAGCCTCTGTTCTAGTTTGCATTGCTTTGTTATCTCTTTGCATTGACTAAATTGTGAAGTACCAAACTTAATATTTTAACTTATTGAAATTTACAGTATTTTAAAGAATGATTTAACAGAACAACTGTTCAATTAAATATATTTCCAAACAGGGTGGGTTCTTCTCAATTAACTCCAGAAATCTTCAATGTATTCCCTACATTTGAACTGGGAAGTATACTGAAATCACAATATATAGCACAGTTTCCAGTATGAATCATATGTAAAATTGTGGTTAGATGATGCATTTGTGGCTTATCATGAATGTTAAAAAGGAAAAAGAAAAAACAGAAGAGCTGGCATACATGGAGACAAGTGTTGGTCATATCTCATTGATGTTTATTTAAAAGACTGTTATAAGTAGAAAAACTCTTTATTTAAGATAAATAAAATTCAAAGACAGAAAAGGATAAAAATAATCTAGCATTTACTTTTCCTCTGAAGCTGCTCCAATTTTCTAAGCAATTTGAACTTTTATCACAGCATATAGCTTCCATTCTTCCTCTTCTATTTGTTGTGTGTTAAAACTTTTTATTAAAATGTTTACAGCAACTCCCTCCCATATTGTAATATTTACATTACATCCCATACTTACATAATTGTAAATGTACAATGACTGCAGTGATGGAAAAATTATAACAGCTGAACTATGAAAGGAAAAAGCAATGTAAGTATACCACACAACAATAAACTTAGTAAGACTACATACTGTATGAGGAGAGAAATAAGATACACACTGTCAGAAAAGCAATATAAGGTGTTAGTAAACACATTAGAGTATTAATCAAGAAAATTCATAGTTTGGAATTGAATTTGTTTGCAATACTATCAAACTGAATCCTCCTGCCAAATACAACTTTGCCAACATTTTTTTTCTTTTGGTCTGTTGTTGCTTTCTATAAGATGAATACAGAGTTTGAAGATCAAATCAGTCTACATTTCTATTGGTAGAATTGGTACCATAATTTCACACCTCTTTAATTCTAAGGTTTTTTTTTTTATGAAGTTTCTAGTAGGATAGGAAGCCATTCTGGTTGCCAAAGAAGCATGTTTTCCAAGGGTACAATGAATAAAAAACAGCAACAATACACTTGAGAAACTCTCTACGTAAGGCTCCATCTAAGTTGGGAATGCAAAGATAAGAGCAAGGAGATGTCCTGCATCTGACCTCCTAGAGAAAAACAACAGTATGGTCTACCTGATTAGGGAAGAGCTACAAGGCCATATCAGAAAGAGAATTGTTACACATAATTTATGACAGTACACTTAAGTTATAGTTTCATGTCTTAGGCATCCAAAAAACATCTCTGCTGTATCCTCTGATTTGATGTGAAGCAGTAATAAACCACTTTTAAATGTACTGGAAGGTCATCACTATCCTATCATTTCATAACTGAACCTTGAGCCCTAAATCTCAAGTTTTAAGGGAAGTGAATCTGTCCAGGGGTTTGATAGAAGCCAAAAATCCCCCCTCCACATCCCTTTTTGTCTTAAAAGATTCCACAGAACTTCTTAGAGGCCATTATAGGGCACCGAGGATGAAGCAATCATTGAAATATGTTGAGCAATGTAAGTCTAAGTCAGGGATGGTTTTCTTCAGTTTTGCACTCTTTAGTTCAAAGGAAAAGAAAATTGGGGTTCTCCTGTTGCAAATGTGTAATGCAAAGGTGTGTGTTTGTGTCATTTAACAGATACCTTATTTGTGTCAATGTGAAATGCATATCATTCATTTGAATATATAAATTACCTTGTTATATCAAATTAAGAGCTTTGCACCAAGCAAACATCCAGAAAATAATAGAAATGAATTGACAACTAATTGTCGGGGCTCCAACAAATCCACCCTCATTCAAATCAAAAGTCTCTAGCCGCATCTCAGAGAAAAGTAAATTGACCATGTTGGCATAAGCTGGATGCAGCCGATACTAAATTACATCATACCTGATCTTCCCCCCATCCCCTGGATGTGACTTCTCCAATGGGACACATCCATCTCCAATGGGACTTCTCCAATGAGACACATCCATGCTCTCCAATAACCTTCTTATGCTCTGACAACTTTGGGCTACCGGGGTGATTATCTAGGCATTTCAAGAACACCTTGTTTTCCCCATTCCCTTTTTCTGGCAGCTAAAAAGACCAAAGGAGTATCTTTTTAGTTGACACTAATCAATTATCTTCTAATGGAGAAGGTTGAGATTTATCTTCTGGCTTCTAAATAGAACTGGTTGCTCTCCCATGCTTCAATCGTAATGGAAGATGTAGAAGCTGGTTTATTACTTTCTAATTAAAAACACAAATGTGTTCAGCTCATAATGCTAATTTGCAAATCAGTATCACTTGCCCTAGATATTTTTTCTCTGTAGGATATAATGAAATTCTACACATGTGCAGTCAGTGCTTAGGTTGACCAGATTACTTTAAAAGTGTGTGTACAAAGCTTGTTTAATAAAATAGCTTCTTGTTCAGCAAGACTCCTAATGAAAATCTCATTGATCACTCTAGAGATACACAATCTATTACTGTACACCAATAGTGATCCTAGTGTCTCATAGAGTAATTTAAGACTCTTGATGACTCAAACAGGCCATTCAAATAAGGAGTCTTTGATTTACTCAGTCAACTTTTATCTCTTGCTTTTTAGTCTAGCCTGCATTTTAACTACATCAAAAAAATTTACTTCTTGACTTTCACTGTTGTTATATAATTTCTTATGTTACTTTTTCATTGCTGTTTGCTGTTAACTGCCATGGCAATATTTAATGGAATGGGAGGTAATAAATACAAAAGATAAATGGTTACAACAATACATTTTCTGACCATATTAAAAAAACTATCAATACAATGCAAATAAAACAGTAGAACATCATCATAATAAATTATCAATCCTGCAATCAACATTTGTTCTAGATAACCTATCCTCTTCAGAATAGACTTTGATATGAAAGCTGCAATCTTCCTAGAAATATGTGAGTTTGTTCCCTTCAGGAAATGCAATATTTTATCCTAGGTGTCTCAAATAGATTATAGTTAAGTAGGATGTACAGTATGTATGATATCTTCAACAGCTGATGAAACACATATGCAGTCTAGCTTTGAATGGAACTCATATTAACATGGAATATTTTTTTCTAAACATGTTCTACAGAAAGCTCTTCTAAGATGCTGCAAAAATATTTTTAAATCTCTATTAGGCCATTTACTTCAAGGATTTTGCATGTTTAAGGAATGCAGTACCATCTTGGACAGTAAAATCCAAAACCCTTTCTTTGAAATTTTTCTTGACTTTCAGATCGAATTGAACTGGGATTTGGACAGTGAATCCATATTTTGATATAGTCTTTGTAAGTTGAAGGTAGTGAGCAGGCATAGCTCAGTTAGCTTAAGCAATCTATCTGGGACCATAAATGAGATCTTCAGTCAATAACTGATTATTATCATTATTACATTATATCCAACTCTTCTATTAATGCTGGAGGTGGCATGTTACTGCATTTCAGGAAAGCAGATTATATACATTCCAATAAGAAGACATGTACAGGTGAAACTTTAAAAATTAGAATATCGTGCAAAAGTTCACTTATTTCAGTAAAGAAACTTAAAAGGTGAACCTAATATATGAGATAGACTCATTACATGTAAAGCAAGATAGTTTCAAGGTGTGATTTGTCATATGTGATTTGTATAAATTGAGATGATTATGGCTTACAGGCTCATGAAAACCCCAAATCCACAATCTCAGAAAATTAGAATATTGTGAAAAGGTTCAATATCTCTAGGCTCAAAGTGTCCCACTCTAATCAAGCTAATTAAGCCATAACACCTGCAAAGGGCTCCTGAGCCTTTACATGATCTCTCATGGAAGAATACATGAGAATCACAATCATGGGAAAAGACTGCTGACCTGACAGTTGTGCAGAAAACCATCATAGACCACCCTCCATAAGGAAGGAAAGCTCAACAAGGTAATTGCAAAGTGCTGTATCAAAGCACATTAAAGAAACTTATGTGGAAGGGAAAAGTGTGGAAGAAAAAAGGTGCAACAAGCAGCAAGGATAACCACAGTCTGGAGAGGATTGTCAGGAAAATGGCCATTTAAAAAGTGTTGGAGACTTTTACACAAAGAGTGGATTGAGTCGTGGAGTCAATGCATAAGAGCCACCGCACACAGATGGATCCTGGACTGACTCAAATGTCGTATTCCTCTTGTCAAGCCACTCCTGAACAACAAACAACGTCAGAAGCATCTTACCTGGCTAAGAAAACACAGAACT
Source organism: Laticauda laticaudata (assembly GCA_004320025.1). Lineage (NCBI taxonomy): Eukaryota > Metazoa > Chordata > Lepidosauria > Squamata > Elapidae > Laticauda > Laticauda laticaudata. The sequence continues at coordinate 19,561 of BHFT01032877.1, read as the reverse complement.
GGCTGATGCTCAGTAGTCCAAAGTCATCTTTTCTGATGAGAGCAAACTTGTGCATCTCATTTGGAAAACGCAGGACCCAGAGTCTGGAGGAAGAAATGGAGAGGCACACACTGCAAGATGCTTTAAGTCCAGTGTCAAGTTTCCACAGGTTGTGTTAATTTGGGGAGCCATGTCATCTGCTGGTGTTGGTCCACTGTCTTCATTAAGTCCAGGGTCAATGCAACCACTCTACCAGGAGATTTTGGAGCACTTCATGCTTCCTTTCCACAGACGAGCCTGTATGGGGATGCTGACTCATTTTCCAGCAGGACTTGTACCTGCCCACACTGCCAAAAGCACCAAAACATGGTTCAAATGACCGTGGGATAACTGTGCTATGATTGGCTAGCAAACTCGCCTGACCTGAACCCCTTAGAGAATCTATGGGCATTGCCAAGAGAAAGAGAAGAGCATGAGACTGAATAATGCAGAAGAACTGAAGGGCTGCTATTGAAGCATCCGTGATCTTCCATGAACAACTTAGCTAGTGCCACAGGCTGATAGCTTCCATGCCACGTGCGCATTGAGGCAGTAATTGCGTGCAAAAGGGGCCCAAAGCAAGTACTGAGTACATATGCATGGTTGTATTTTCAGAGGTCCGATATTGTTCTATGTACAATCCTGTGTTTTATTGATTGTACTGTAATATTCTAAATTTTTCTGAGATTGTGGATTTGGGGTTTCATGAGCCATAAGCCATAATCATCACAATTATGACAAATCACAGCTTGAACTATCTTGCTTTATATGTAATGAGTCCTATCTCGTATATTAAGTTTCACCTTTTAAGTTGCATTACTGAAATAAATGAACTTTTGCACAATATTCTCATTTTTCGAGTTTCACCTTGTATGTATTTCCATAGTTAGGCACCATATATAAACAGTGGAAATATTTTGGTATTGTTTACATTGATGGTTGGAATTATAGCTATGATAGCATAGCTATGATTTGTGAATTGTCTTAGTGCCTTACTGCATTTCCACTGGCTGTAGCCCTTAAAGATCTGCTCTTGAAATATGGGAGCCAGGAATCCATTTCTGTGAAAAGAATTCGTAAGTTTAGAGAGGAGTTTACATGGTCTGTATGTTTCCTGATCAGGCTCTAGTTGTACCTTGTTCTTTCTCCAAAATCAACACTTTGTTCTTGGACTTCTATCTGTTCAGTGAAGTATACAGTATGAGCTGAAGCTGACAGTAATCTTTCCATCCCCACTTGTGACATCAATACTATGTCATCAGCATAAAGTAGCAAGTTAAATTTTCATTTCAGGAATATGCATGTTGACTGATTGAAGGAAATTTTGGGCATTATTTTTTGTTTAAGAGCCAGTCAGTCCCTTTATCTGACTCCTGTTCTGTTGCTACTTTGGGAAAAACATGCAGCCCTCTGTATATTTTTAATCAGGAATGAAAATCAAATGGCTTGGAAAAATAGAGGATTCTAAGTTCATGGTCATATGTTTCCTACAAAGCGTGCCTCTATTTTTAGGGATTTCTGGATAAGGCAATGGTGAGCTAAGACTTCTAATGCAACTAATACAGTTAAGACCAGTGGACCAGCAACAAGCCTGATGCAATGTAACCTCTCCACCCAAAGGAAAGGACAAGAGAATCACCCATTACTGCTAATGGGTTGACCATGAGTTTGAGATGAGTGAAACCATACAGCTCTCAACTGTAGCAGAATCTTTAAGGACACTGGGTTGGTTCACACTCATTTTCTAAACACATTTGGATTTATAATTATTTTAAAGTTAAAAAAAAAAAGATCTTCCAAGCAACACATTGAAAAAATTGTCTAATAGATAAAACGTCACCTCAAAAATAGAGGAAAAGCTAACAGCTTAAAGAATTCAACAACTATAAAATGGATGGCAAAAAGCCAGATAAGAATTTAGTTCAAGAAAGGTTTATATGAAATGAGGGACCAGAAGAATTTGGAATCTAGGATTCTTGCTAGAACCTTTGAAATCACTAACTAAATAAAAAATATCTTCATGGGAGCATGAATAGTTAAATTATTAGGAAAGAGACAATTGGCTGAAATTTGAAAGTAAATTAGCAAAGAAATTTGAGACTTTGTGATTGTACAAATTGGATGCTAAAGTTACAGCAGGAAAAGGAAAAGAAAACAGAAAAATCTGCCTTTTATTTTGAAACCAAAAAAATTATCAAATGATATAAAGCTGTGATGCTTGAAACATATCAAAGGATTTTTTAAGAACTGAGAGAAAAGCATTTATTTAAACTGACAGCAATAATTACCACACCTACTAATGTATTTTTAAAGGCAGATTAAAAATGAAATGTGGGAAAGAAAACAGCATGGAAGAATATATGGACTCACAGGTTGAAGAAATGAAGCAAATTCTGGTTGCGGTGGAAACATTGCAAAATAAAGAAATTCTGGATCATAAAATAGCCAAAATTGAATTATATCTGATAAGACAAAAGGAAAAAAAAAACATGACCTGAGGAATGATTTATCACTGAATTTACAAAAAAAGGTTTTTCAACCCTCTAAGAAATATTTGAGAAAGGAGAAAGAAAATTTGAATAGAAATTAAATTTTACAACAATACCTTGATAAATTAAAGAATAATATTGTCAGAAGCAAAAGAAAGGAACATAAATTTGATCTGGCTTTTTGCCATCCATCACAGTTAAAATGAGAATTACTTTTATAAAATTCAGGAAACACTTTATGGACTTTCTGCCATTTTTAGAAAGAAAATTTTTGGATTTTTTATTTAATGGGGGAACATAATGAGAAGAAATGAATTTTATATTTAATATTATAAGGAGTGGGGAAAATATTAAATTTGCCTATGGAAGATAGGGAGCCATTTCTTCAAATATTGTCTCCCCCCCCACCATTTTATTTCTCTTATCTTCCTATTCCTTTTATATATTTTTTTCTTTTTGCACTTTGTAATTGTTTTCTTTCTATTTTATATTCTCTATTTCTCTTTCTGATATTGAAACTTTTCTATTGAAAATGCTATATATTCAATAGATCAATTGTCATAACTGGATGCAAAATAAAGTTCTAAGGGCAGCTTAGTCCAAAAGCCAACTCATAACCGATGCTAAATTATCTCTCTTTGGGACCAAGGAATAGACCCTTATTTTATAGAGATTGACTTGGAAATCCTATGAACGTCCTGGACTCATTTACAAGGGCTATGGAGATACCACTAGGCTTCCAATCCTGTATTGTGATGTATATCTCTTGTTTTAAGTTCTTAATCAAACATTATTTTGATATTGCTGTCATTATATTTCATTGTTAAATTTTAATTGGGATATTTGTTTTTATCAATCAATTAAGTCACATTCTTTGTCTTATCCAATGCACAGAGACTTATATATAAACCTCTAGGCATTGGATAAGGCAAAGAATGTGACTTAATTAAATAATCTTAATTAAATAATCTAATATTTACTGTTTCCATAATGTTAACATCTTGGAGTACTTATTCACTATTTTAAATATGCTTCATTACATTTACATTCAGACTAAAAGTTAGAATGCAAGCAAATGATGGCTATTTCATTCATTATAAATTCCATTATTTGTGAACAAATACCATTAACCAAGCAGGCAAACAGAAAACTGCAGGTGCCTGTGTCTGTTTCATTATCTTAATGAATATTAATGAGGGAGCTTTATCATTTTGTAAGATAAATTATTTAGAAATTGTTAGCTTTCCCCTTCCAACTGTTAAAAATGCCTAATGCAAGTCTTTTATTTATTTTTAAAATGCAGACACCGCAGATGGCTCTACTTTCCACCTGTAAATATGAATTATAAATTATTTGATGTCCTAATTGCTTGCTTCAATATTATATGCCATGAAGAATCAAGCACGTCTATGTTTTTATACAAGTATTGCACTGTTTGACAACTTGCTTTATATATTTGTTAAGACTTCCAGCATTTATAGAACACAACATGTCAAGCTAAATTCAGAATCGTTTCTAGGACAATGTTACATGTCAGAGTTCCCTAACCTTTCTGTTTTTGCAGATTGATGGGGCAGGAGAGGAGATGTTTCCATGTGAGTGGTAGGCACATGTGCCTGTATCTCCATTGCATTTGCCTGCTGAACACGCAAGAGGAACTGTGCACACACCCGTCATTTCTGCAGCCTAGTTCCGATTGGCTCAAGGCCTGATAGTGGGTCACCACCTGGGAGTTGGGGACCCCTGTTGTGTATAACTCTTAAGTATTTCATGTGCAGATGCGCTAGATCAAATAATCTCTTTATGTTTTCCCTGTGAACAATCTATGTGGAAGATGGTTCTGAACCTATATTATATACAATCTTAATGGACATGCTTTTCAATTAGTGATAGCCTGAAGATGGCATGAAAGCATAACCAGAGATGATATAAAAAGCAGCTGAAAATTGTAATCCCATTGTTAAACTGGTCAGGCTTCCTTTATGTAACTTCTTGGGGACTACAGATGCCAAGTTGCTTTTAGGGCAATAGGCATGGATCATACTAATCCCAGAAATTATTATTTGAAATCCTGGTGCCATCTTTGGGTCATTTGGTGGCCAGGACTTTGTCTTCACATAATTTCCTTAATTTAAAAAATAAACAAACATGAACACTTCCCTCCCTCCTTCAGACTATCAAAACAATGAATACATTTCTTTTCCACATGGCATATTTCGGTGATCACAAAATAGCATCATGCATTGAATTTGTTCTATGAAGTAAGATTGTGGCACAGCAATTATTTTAAAAAAGGCAAGTAATACAGGAAATATGTACACTCATTCACATGTATTCTTTTCAGGAGACATTGATTGCCATAAACTGTGTTTCTTAACCTTCACCATGACAAATTTTAGATTTAAAAAGCCCATTTCATACAAAGGCTGTTTACATCTTTGACAGTTTGTTGTAAATGTGATGAGCTGCTATTTTCTCGTCTATTGGGTCAATAACAGAGGTTATTAACAAAGGTAATAACAACGGTATAAAAAGGTAGAACTTTTGGGAAAACTATGGAACTATGCTTTACATACAAAGAACACAAGTCCTAATAGCACAATGGTTAGAATGCAGTATTGCAGGCAAACTCTGTCAGAGGGATCCCGTTCGATTTCAACTCAAGGTTGACTCAGTCTTCCATTCTTCTAAGAACAGTAAAACGAGGAGCCAGATTGTTGGGGAAAATATGTAAATAATGTTTGACATTGTAAACAACCAAGAGGGTGCTATAACGAGTGCTGTAAAGTGCTATGAGGCAGTATAGAAGCCAAAATACTGTTACTATTCTATTATAATATGTTGACTACACAAGGAGCACTTTTCTGTTTTTTTTTTCATTGTTGCATAAAGAGTGTTCCTAACTTTAGAACCAGTGCCATATTCAACTATGCATATGAGCTCAGGAAATTGCTTCATTATGAGACATACTTAAGGCTTTCTTAGTTCAGTTTTGTCTACTCTGATCAGCAGCAATCTGGGGTCCCTTTGTGTGCTTTGTGGGTTCCTTTGTGTGACATTCCACCTGATCTTTTTAACTGGAGACATTAGGGATTGCAATAGGGAGTCCCAAAGAGGCAACTGGATTTTCTGGTTTTTCTTTGAAGATGTTTCACTTCTAATCTAAGAATGGATGAGAAGTGAAATGTTTTCAATAAAAAAATCAGAAAGTCCAGGTGCCTCTTGAAAAAGCACCTTTGGGACAGACGTGACCTGGATAACTGAGAATCTTCATAGACATTGCAATTGGGATTTTCTGCAGGCAAAGGAGCCCTGTTCCAAAAATGTTGATGGATTATGCTTTCAGTCATAATGAAAATGAAAATAAATAAATAAATGATATGTCATAATACAGGAGGTAGGGAAAAGGGAGAGGGTGATAATTTAGCAAAACTAGCAGGAGGTTACAGAATAATATTAATTTAGTTCATGTTATAAAATAACTGAAGGATGTTTTTCTTGATTATTTTAAATAAACTTATAACTATTCACCCTACCTGGCACACTTTTGGAATGACTATAATGTCTATGAAAATACATTTTAATAAAGGAAAGAGGGGAGAATCTGTCATGGTCTGGATGTTGCTGAATTATAATTCCCAGCAACTCAAACGATCATGATCAATGATGACTATCTGGGACTTAGTTCAGCAACTTCGATAGGTCCACAGGTTTTCCATATATATATATATATATATATATAAAATGCACAAAATTAGGCTAAAAGTGAATGGCAAACACCGATATTAATTAGTATATTCTACAGCCCTGTGAAACCTAACTGTCAGTTTGTTAGTTTAGGATTATATTTATACCTTTCCTACTCCATCTTTCTGACAACCTCAGCTTCTAACAGCTGGCATCTTCTTTGAAGTTGTAATAAAGCTTCAGTTTTTTTAGGCTTGTGAGTCAGCTCCTACAAAATAAAACAGGAAAGAAGTAGTGAAAAGGGAAGAAAAATTACTATAGTAAGGGACAATATGCAGTATAAAGCAAATAATCACACAATTGTTAGCTTCATCTGTGGGTTTTATATCAGTCATATTTCATCACACCTATCTCTCTCAGTGTTTGACTTTTCTATATTACTTTCTGCCTTTTCCATATGAAGGCAGAATATTCCTTACAACAGCCAGTATGACAAGAATAACCACATCTTGGATAGGATGTGGTTATAATATAAATAATAGGGATGTGGTTATAATATAAATCTTATAAATCTTTTTTTTTTCAGACATCAGGCTTCTGTTTGGTGATTTTTTTTAATGTTACATGAAATATTAGCATTTTTCTTTGTTTTTCTTTCCTTTCTTAAAAAGAAATTGTCTTCTGATAAAGGGTGAAGGCCATATTATCCTGATTTCTATTAGCTAGAAAATGTGAAGTCCAAAAAAAGGATGAACAAACTACAGTTGTCATGGAGAAGACATAGGGAAAATAAATCAACTCTCAAATGGTAGCTATGCCATTTATTTTGTTTTCTATCTTTCCAAAAGCATTGTGGAGGTTTATTTCTTAATATGACTTTAAAAAGCAATTGATTTTGATATGAACATCTGCTGTTTTCTAGCTGTGGTCTCAGCTGAAATATTTATTTATTTGTTTGTTTGTTTTGCTTCTTGCATTGCCAATTGTCACAGTGTCTTGGCATTTTACAATAAAAATGCAATGAAAGTCCAGAAACAACATGTCTAATGGACACTTCTTTTAAAAGAAGAATGAAAGTTGCAAAAAGTCCACCAAAGGTAAATTTTCGTACCCAGTAAATTTAACAGAATGGTCCTATAAAATATTCCTTATACCTCTTATTGAAATTATGCCCAAGCTTTTATGGAAAAGAAAAGTTTAATGTGAAGCATGAATTCATCATTGTGAATTGTATGTGCGGAAAAGACTAATTACTGTAATTAAATGAAGTAATTATAAACAGACCTAACAGTAAGGATTGGCAAGTAGAGCATTTTTTATCATAATATATATCACATTTTTAGAATTGATCTGCCCATTCTGCTATTCATCCTTTTGAGTTGGACCTTGAACTAACCCCATGTTTTGCTCCAAACTCAAGATGCCTTAACCTTTTGAATTATTTTCTATTGAAGAAAATAATTCTTCCTTGTCTGCATTCTGGGACATCTGTTTGTTATAATAATTAAGCTGCAATACAACAATTGCATGCATTTCCAGGATTTTGCTTATTATCTCACTGCTTATAACATTACTTTGGGCTGGTCACTTCCAAAAAGTAATAAACATAAAGAGTAGCACTCTCATGAGACTCCTTGGGAAATGTCACTATTATTCTTTCACTGATTAACTTTTTTGCTTATAATGGTCTCCATAGTTAATTCTCCTTGTAAAAATTGTGTCACTGTTGTAATATATTTGAAAAATACTGATTTCTTATCTAAAATAAGCATAACGTAAGCATGTGGGCCAACTGAGAGATGTCTCGAAGACCAGATCTAGATGTCTAGAAATTGCTTATTCATCCAACTAGTAGCAAAGGTGATTTGGCTGTATATCTGCTGACAGATTAGACTCAATTGATGTGTGTATGTATGAGAAGAAAATGGAGGAAAGGTGAGATGAACTGTCCCCTTTCTCATGTATTCCAGTCCACTCCTTTAGGATCTTCCTATAGATTTGAAGAAATATCTTCCATTAATATAAATGGCTGGTTTTTATGCTTAAATGTCATACACATCAACAGATTTTCTGGAGTATCACAACTTAATGGCTGAATCTCCCTATTCTTTCCAAGTCATGATTTTGAAGAGCACTGAGTCTTTTAAAAGAGTCTATTCTGGCCTTAAGGACACCCAATTTGGCAGCAGCTTGTGGACATTGACTTGCAACAACTATGAGCCAGAGCCAACAAAACTTGTTCCCCTCTGATCTTCAGCCAATTTAATAATTACAGACTAAGGGTGGCTTCCTATTTTTACACTTTAACCATTCCCAAGTATAGAAGAGCTTTCTCCCTAGCTCGCTTTAATGTCTTATCCTCAGCACTACTGGACGGGCGATTTAAGAGGCTCCTGATTAACGAATGGCTATGCCCCTGTGACAGAGCTGAGGTTGAAACTGTGGAGATGTCATTTTATATTGCCCTATGTACAATGCAGGCAGATCTAAGTTACTGTCTCTCCTTGAAACAGACCCTTCTAGACCCAATGTTAGTAATTTGTTCTTATATTGTTTAGGGGATGGCTCCTCATACATCACTTCTCAAGTTTCCAATTTTTTTTTAAGAGCTGTAACCATCAGAGGAAAATGCTGTAATTCCCTTTAGTCAAGTTTTTGGTGACCAATTGTTCATGATTAATTTTCCCATGCTCTTCTTTTGTTGTACTTGTGTTTTGGTCTGTGATTGCAAATAAAGTATTATTATTATAGAGTCTATTCTAGTGGTAGAATGCTACCAGTTTGGGCTGGCTTGGCCTAACTGGTAGTAAAAAAGAAAAAAAAGCCTTGGACATCAGCTGAGAGGAGGAAGAACAGAAAAGTGAAGGATCGGCCTTCCTCCCACCTGCCCCTGAGCCTTTCTCTTCTTTATCCTCTCAGCTGATTGGTGCTGCAGGCCTCAGCTGGTGTGGGGAAAACTCCACATGCATGTTAGGTGCATGTGTTAAGTGTGCACACACACGCTCATGATCATGAACCGGTAGTGGAACAATAGGATCCCACTGTTGATCCCACTGCTGCTCTATTTGTTATCATGGAAGCTTAATAAAACACATTGCTGCTGGGGAAGCGGGGCGGAAGGGAACAGGAAGTACATAGGAAAGGAAAAAGCTTTCAAAAAATTTCCCTAACCAAAAAAACTTCCACAACTCTTTTCACTTGGTTAAATATGGTTGGGTTTCAGTTTCCAAAACTGCTCTCTGAAATTTAACAGCTTCTATTGTGAGATGGGGTCAATTTTTTTCCAACTGATATTCATTTTTGTATAATAAATACAGGATGAAAAATTACATGGTCAAATTATACCAGCATTATATACTTCCAGAGTTGGCAAATATATAGTGTGGCATTTCTGATGGACTAGAAAATTAAAACATTACAGTGAAAAAATAGATAATCATCAACTATTCTCCTTAGCATATTGATTTCTGTGATATCAAGAAAGGGTTTAATTCTCCCCTTCACCCCATGCTTTTTTTTATATCACACAGAATCTTAATGTAAAATTAGAAGGTTTTAGATGTCAGCATATCTCTCTACATTCAAAACCTATAATGCAGAATGAGCCTGCATCATCCCTGAAAGATGGCCATACAGCTTTTGCTTTTTATCACCAATGAATGAGAGTTCATTGCTTTTAAACCCAATGTTTCCTCCTGTTGAACACTACTTGAACTTTCAGATGAAGACATAGAATAACAGAGTTGGAAGGGACCTTGGAGGTCATCTAGTCCAACCCATGTTTGAGCAGGAGAGTTATTCCAAATATTAGCCTCTACCTAGGATCGAACTCACAGCCTCCTGATTGTGAGGCAAGAGCTCCACCTATAAGCCACCACACAGGGTTGGGGTTAGGGTTAGGGTTAGGGTTATATTACAGTTTGATTCTCTTTCTCAGTGAGATGCAGAAAAAAATCTGAACTACATATTTAAAATAAGAATCACAAATTGAATTGGCTTCCTTCCGTCTCAAGAGACTATGATATCATGCCATGAAACCGGTAACTGCCACTTCCCATATTGTTTCAATGCTGTATACAAAGCTGGAGTGCCCTCTCCAGAGCACAGGGCCTGGATAATTTAATATGGAGGATAAACTATTACCCAAGCAGCAGATCCTCCCTCTCCACATGACTGAAATAGTCTAATGGAATGGCAGAGCTGATACGATTAGTTCCAGCTGCTTCACAGGAGTTATCAGAACATGATTGCACACAGTCACAAACTGTTTCCGGGACTCCAGTTCCAGATTTTGCCTCAAAGTTGACTCCTGAAGCCTTTTCCAATAATACATATAGACACAAGGTAGTGGAGGTTTGAAATCAGAGTTTCCCTTCTCTTAGAAGATGGTTCTACCGGTTTAAACATTGGGGCAAAAAGCTCTCTTCCACCTTCAAAACTGTTGACTGTCTTCTCCTATAACCCTGGAAAGGGGCCCTTATGAGGTTCTACCAGCTGGGTCAGCTGGGCCAAGGATTTTTTAAGGAGGTATTACTCCTCTGGAACTCTTCCTCACTCCAGGATGCCCAGCTCAGCTCCATTAGCAGTGTCCATTATCTTCCAACTGATTGGAATTGGACAGGCCAAGAGCTGGTAGAGTGGAATGGTCAGAAAGTGACAGTTGGAAGATAAAGAATCACAAATGCTACTGTAATTAAACCATTTTACTACTTTTGGAATTTTGGTAAGATGCTACATCTCATAAACACTTTTTAGTTACCCACTAGGGCATTTCAGATGGAGACTGAAAAACCCTTATCAACTTTTGATCTAATCTTTAGAGCTTGGATCCATCAGAAATGGCAATTGTTTCAGTTGATAAACATTGAATAATGTTAACCCCCAAGCTGCCAACTGGAGCCAGGAGAACAATTTTAAGCTGCTTGTCATGATACAATTTATCATGTTGATATACTTGATTGAAAAATTGTTTCCATGCAGAAGGAGATTTGGGAATTAATGTCAGAAACTCATGAGAAAAGGGTTTAGCATTAGGAACAAATATAGAATATAAGTAAGAGTGTTAAATCATCCCCACATCTACTAGGGGTTGTTACAGAGATATGCATTGGGGAACTATTTAATCTGAAAGAAGACATGTACTTTAGAAGACAGTACATTCTATTAAGTTTTTAATCTTACTTTAGACCAAAGCCAGAATTTCTGTGTATCAAGGAGTGAGAAAAGTTTTTGATCCTGATATTGCTTCCAATTACTCAAAAACACAGTTTGGAAGTCATGATGATGTTGAAATATAAAAGCAATTCTCACAGTAAACAATAAATCACAGAAAGTTAGATGTGGATAATACTTTTATAAAGCTTTTAATTTCTGGATACACAACATGCCAGACAAAATTAATAGTTCATCAAGTTGCTATGGAGAAAACTTTAAGAAAAACTGGACTGGACCAGTGTTGACTATTAAATATTTTGAAATAATTCCTAGGAAAATATATTTCTGGGTAGACATGCTGGATAGACTTGAATATTTCAAATTGCATAATGCACAACAAGATTTCTTTTACTACCTATGTGTGCTGTCCCTAAGTAAGAGAGATTTATGCAAGTTGAAAGTTCCTGTTCATTCACTAAATCAGTCTTATTACTGAAATGAGTGTATTATTACGAGCAATAAGACACTGGATGAATCAAATATAACTGAATTATGATGTCAATTATTTGGAAAATTTGATCATAATTTTACATTCTCTGATGATGTCAAGTCCAATAAAAAAAGAACAATCACTTCTATTTAGCAAAAGAAATACATTGGATCAAAAATTCTGGGAAAACACAGAAGATACCAAATGAAAGTCAATTTTGAAAAAAAAAAGTCTCAAATACTTGGTGTTCACCTACATTAATAATATATTCACTTTCAATGGATTGTGTTAATGTTATACTTAACAAAAAAATGCATGGTCACCTTATTCTGCTTGTGATTATATGTTCTGCTAGTAATTTTGCCCAACTGCTGGAAGTATTATTAGCATAACCAATATCTAACGTACCTAACATAATGATATTATACATTGTGACAGTATGTGTGCAATGGTTGAAATAAGTAGAATCATTCACAAAATGTCATGTCTGGGTACAAATCACTGCTTTTTATAAAACCATCTGAGAAAGATGCATTAAAAATAATGGTACTACCTTTTCAATCATTGCCCAGACCAGCCTCTTATCTTCATATTACCTAAGATGGATATGATTTTGTAGTTCAGTGGAGATCAAGAATTTTCATTGGGCATAATATTAAAATAACTTTAGCAGAAGAAATACAAAATTGGAATGCAGCGGAATTGCCTGAAAAATGGTAGGATTAACAAAACATTTCAATTTACAGATATGATTTTTTAAAAACACTTGTTTTAATGAAAATATTCATGACTACTATTGGGGGGAGGGTGCCTACCTTCCAACAAGTTTAATTTTTTTGAAAATGCAAGACATTTTCTTAAACTGATCAAAATCAAGATGTCAGAAAAGTAGAGGAAGTAATTAGCAGAAATGGGAAAAGAACAGAAAAATGGGAAATCAGATACAAAAATGGGCTTTTGGTTTGTAAAATATAACCAAGAGAGTTACAGTCAACAATATATTGAAATCATCTGCATTACATTTGTTGATAAAAAGGAGAGAACACATTACTTCTGTTCAGTTGAAGCAGAATTAATATTAATTGAGTTCTTTTGTCACATGATAGATTCCATGTGGTTTAAGCAATATGTAATCATTAATTCTTAAGGCTTTTTTCCTAGTTGGCCTAAACTTCATGGCACTCCTATTCTTTGGAATTCAACAGTGCCATTCACTAGAAATTGGCTTAAGTATTAATTTTCTCTATGTAGTTGAAATTTGATGAGACTGATCTAGTAAATGTATACACACACAAACATACATACACACATGCATAGGTTCATATGAATAAATATATGATGAATTGAATTTAGTGCAAGATCAATATAGAGCAGATAACTTCTTTCTCCTCCTCTTCCACCACTAATGTCCACTGAATCAGGACTCAGGAATACCTCTCTGGGCTTGCCACATTTAGTACTCCAAGCTCTTACAATATCTTTGCTCTCCAAGTCTTTTTTTTAATCAGATTAACCCCAAAATTCTAGAACTATGGACATTCTTTTAGGAAATCTAAGTTTGAATTTTTATGGGGAGATCTTTACCAAATCTAGGTACAGGATATTCACAATAATACCTGTGATAATTTGATTTCAATATTCCATGCATGTGTCATTCCATTCTATTACATTTCAACGCTTTTGTCACATCTCTTCAAGTCCTATGGATAAACTCTACCATGAGTTGAAATTCAGACTCAGACTTAAGGATTTGTTTAGGCTTTCCCCTCCCCCCCAAAAAAGTTTAATAAATAGCTATAAAATTAAGAATCTAACATTTGGTAAATCACTGTGAAGTTTACCAATCTAAGGGAAGATTAAAGGAAAAAATGCAGGAAAAACAGGAAATCTGGCTTGAGAAAATGTCTCTAAGGTGGAACTTTTTTTTCTTTCTGCATTCTACTGTCATAGAATATCTTTCATAGATCTCTTTACAGCAAGATTAGGTGAAAAGGAGGTTGAAAAAAAAATGAATAGGACTGATTGTATTCTATCTACCATATAAACATGCAGATGAACCAAGATTTTCAGATGTCAAAATATGCCCCAAAATTAAGTTGACCTTATATCCATGAATGGCCTTATCCGTGAATATATATGGTAATAATTTTTGAAAGTGACCATATTTCCCTTATATTACTCATGGAGATGAAAAATACAGAAGTGTTGATTGCAAAGTTCTGCTTGTGAAAACTTCCCAGTTTTGGTAGGAAAGAGAATGAATGCTTTCCCAATCTAATTCTGTCAACATATTGGATTGTGGTCAACGTAAAATCTTAAGAGTTTTGCCTAGACTAGAGATGATGATTATTTTTATTTATTCAAACATGTTATAAACATCCAATTCTAAAAGGGCAATGAGGATGAGGATGAAGAAGAGGATGAGATGATTGAAGAAGTCAATGACAAAGCATTTTTATATTGCTGCCAAGAAAACTATCAGAACATTCTATTTAATCGTTATCTTAACTTCACAATTATTCTACACATTCTAGATGCTCTGAGGCAGAATTGCTTTAGAAACACAGATTACTGATTTCTTTAGAGGTAATTTCTTTGAAAAGGAGCTAGTAACAATGAAAACACCAAGGACAACATACAAGATGTTTCCAAGGATGCAGGACTAGATACAAGGCAAATTAGAGCTACTGTATCATGTTTCTGTGATGTGCAGAAAGCAGATGCTAAAATTAATTTGGTTCTTGAAGCATACTTTAATTAAGATGTACCTGCTCTGTGTGCAGTTAAAAAAACATTTGAAAGAAAACAGCTATAAAAATGCAGTGAAATTTATTTTGCTAATTTATTTTGATGTGGAATTTTGTTTTGTTTTAGTTATAAATATGTCTGCTAACAATTTGGTTTTTTTCCCCACTGTTTGTCCTGGTACCTTAAATTACATTCACATTCTGGCTTCTGCAGCTCACAAAAATAGCTTCTTGAACTTCTGCTCTGTTTTAGGCATGGTTAATGCTGGATGCACCTGCTGTGTTTGTAGTATTTATGGCACTCAAGCAGATTTCAAAGAGTGAAGTAAAATTCTTCAGCAATATTTAAAGCCAACTACAGGAGATGCTCAAAGTTTTAATTTTTAAAAAATCTAAATCAAGATGTGTGTGCTCATTTAAAATTGTTATGTATTTTTATTTAAAATGTGTTGAAGATGGTAGGGATTCTTGCTGGCTGTCCCCCAATCCTGTGTTAATAGGATGGTCTTCAGGAATAGTGCAATTAAATATGGTTACCTGCCTCTATTAACTTTCTTGACATTGTAGGCAATTGGAAGAAGGATGAGCCATTTCATGAATCTATTTGTGTTCTTTATATATCCTTTTGGAGTGTTTGGGTTTTGGGAAGGTTGGAGGATTAATGAAGAAAATTACCCTTTTGTTTTTTTTTATCATCGCTCCTCATTATAGGAAAACTTTTAAACCCAAAATAGATGACCTTGAACAATGAACAAAGTGGTCTGAATGAAATCTCATCTGCCCAGAATAAAGCAGTAAAGCTCTTTACCTTACTTCACCAGCAATTAATTGTGGAACTGAAGGGATCCTATAGTGAGCAATATCATAAAAGGAGGCAGAGGCCAAGGGGAGGGAGTAAATTACAAAAGATCCAACACCAGCTGGTTTGTGTTAGCCAGAATGAAAGCAGATAAAATTAATCAGGGTTGGAAGGGACCTTATAGGTCATCTAGTCCAACCCCCCACCCAAGCAGGAGACCCTACACCATTTCTGACAGAATCAGAATTCAAGAATCTCTTCTTGAATGTCTCAAGTGATGGCACTCTCACAACTTCTGAGAACAAGGTGTTCCACTGGTTGATTGTACTCACTGTCAGAGAGCAAAGCAAGACATTTGGTTCTTCCCTTCCCAGTTCGTACATGTGGATGTTTCCCATCAATTTCAGTGCAGAGAAAGAATGTGTTAAGCCAGCTGCATGGTAGCATTCTTGGGAAAAGGATGATTTGCAGGTCTTTGTAATAATTAAAAAAGCTTTCTGGGTTCTAGTGTCATTTCCATCTGAATCACCCTTCATGGGTCTAATCTCAGCTTCTGTAGCAGTATCCTGTTCCATTGATAAGGCTCTTTTGTTCTGGAAGAGGAATGTGTCTGTATCCTTCTAATACTGAGTGTTCTTCTCCAATCAATCAGAACAGAGCTGGAAGGGACTTTGGAAGTCTTCAAGTTCAACCCTCTGCTCTAACAGGAGATCCTATACCATTTCAGACAAGTGGATGTGCAGTCCAGGTGAAGCACTCACAACTTCTGAAGGCAAACTATTCCACTGGTTAATTGAACTCGCTGTTAAGAAGTTTCTCCCTAGTTCTAGGTTGGTTCTTTTCTTGATTAGTTTCCATCCATTGTTTCTTGTCTTGCTTTCCAGTGCTTTGGAAAATAAGTTAAATTAATTGATTGATTAATTAAATAAATAAATAACAAAATAAACAAATCTAATTTGGATGCTAAGCCTGGAAAGAAAGCTAGATTATTTAACCAAGAGATATTGAGAACCTTTTCCTAACATTTTTCATACTGGTTACTACCTTCCTTCAAAATCCTTCTTTCATTCTTTCTTTCTTTTTTAATAGTACATTTTTACAGGGGATGAAGATAGGGAAGATAATAATGTCTTCACTATTTTATAGGATAAATGTAAACATTAGGGTTAGAAATATTGAAAAATGTTCTGTTTCATAATGATTATTATATTAATATGGAGAATAAAAAACAAATGGTCCCTTCTGTCACTTTGAGATATGGATAAACTCACACTTGATTTGACTTTCTCCTTCTGAAGATATATTTGGGAAATCATTCAATAAAATAATTTAAATTAGAGTTGATTTTAATCTCACAGACATGAAGTATTAAATGCATATAGATAAAGATTTAATTATCATCCTACTGTATTTTACAATTATTTTAATACTTAGAAGTTGGAAGGTAAAGCTGAAGTAAAATAGATATGCATAAGTATTATTATTGCTACCAACAGTACTCTATTTACAGAAATAAATAAATAAAACAGCAATAAATATGGGTGTTAAATAGAGTTACATATAATTATAACTGAACACTAACTATAATTCATTTTGTGTTTGGTTCCTGGTAAATAGAAAACTCACTTAACTCATTACTTTTATACTGAAATATGTGATTTAGCCACTATAAGCTATTTAGGGATATAGAAAGGCAAAATCCCCTCCCTAGAGTATTGTAAAACAGTGAGTCATTTTCAAATATGAGCATCCCATCATGCCTCTCTCATTATGTTGACCATAGAGATCAATATTCAGGAACTAAGCTAAAGTCTTTAGTTTGAATTATTTGGGATATAATTGAAACACAGATGTTGTAATCGCAAGGAGCTAGCAAAGTTCCCCTTTTCCCTCCATCTACTTTAAATTCATGTTTGTTTGTTTTCTTAAAATATCTAACCTCTCAGTTCCCTTTACATGATTATCATCTTTACCACAGAGTACCCTTTCCATAAAAATCATGATTGAGGGCTGGCGAGAGAAAGCACATTGAAAGATTATGTGGAAAAAGGGATGCTCTCTTTCAGTATAATGACTTTTCATTCTAAATACTTTCAGGAGAGAAACAGTCAGTTTTATATTCTGGGATCAGCCAATCAGAAGATATAGCTTTGGCACTGTTTTCAGATTTGAAAGGCTAGGCCATCATCTCATGAAGACCAAAATAGCAATAGCACTTATAGACTTATATACTGCTTCACAGTGCTTTACAGTCCTCTCTAAGCGGTTTACAGAGTCAGCATATTGCCCCAACAATCTGGGTCCTCATTTACCTACCTAGGAAGGATGGAAGGCTGAGTCAACCTTGAGCCTGGTGAGAATTTAACTGCCCAATTGCAGCCAGTCAGCAGAAGTAGCTTGCAGTACTGCATTCTAACCTTAGCACCACCATGGCTCAAAGACAGAATAATTATATAAGGACTCTACAGAGGGATTACACTGGTTGCATTCAAGGTACAGATTACTAATGTAACTCTTCAGTGGACTTTATTTTGCCCTCTTATTTATTATATATATATGCTAACCACCCGAGAGCTATTTATAACTAGTTTGAAAATAGCAACAAAATATACATTTACATATAATAGGCACATTCTATCCTCGGGGAGCCCTCTATATACTAGGAAGAATTGAAAAAGAAAACATGGATTTTTCATTTTTTAAAATTATTTATAGAAATAATAATACATAAAATCATGTGATGCCAACATGGAATGAGTCTTCAAAGGTCAACTTTTCAGGTTATAAAGTAAGAACCAAAGGACAATTAGCAGTAACTGTGTGTGTGTGTGTGTATGTGTTCATGCAGTAGATATAGTAACAGGGCATTATTTTGTTCCCTTCTTTTTGTCAACTATTTCTCTCCTGTCCTTTCCATACTGGATTATCTTTCTGGAATTAAGGAAGATCATTGTTGGTAACTATATGACTACTAATTTGATAATTCTCTGCTCAAAATAGTTGGGAAAATCATGCCGGGCAATGTCTGTTTGGCTGGAATTGAGAAATGTACTAATGGGGCAATCTATTGATGAGATTCAATAATATGCAATTATAATAATATGGTACATTGTTGCTTTCTATGGTGAGTGTCACAAGGAAAAGGTCCCTATTCCGACAGTCAGGGGGAAATTATCCATTTTTCTCCTGTCCAAAGATAGATGATAGATGATAGATAGATAGATAGATAGATAGATAGATAGATAGATAGATAGATAGATAGATAGGTAGATAGATGTGAATGAATTTTATAAGTTCAAATTCAAAACTCTGCTTGGAATGAGGCTTTCCAGTTATGGCTTTTCAGCCCCAATCAAACTTAACAACACCACAAATATTGATACATTAATATTAATAAATACACTAAGGATATTGATCACCTAATATTACACATTTTTCCTTGTCAGGAAACAGAAAGATCCAGAGATACACTTTCTCAATTGCCACTTAGAGATCAATCCAAAACCAAAACCACTTTACTTGCAATCTGAAAATATCTTTTAACTATTGATTGAAATAAAGGGGAAGGGATATGAGCCCTCTTTAATTCTCTCTAGTCTCCCCTCTGTCTGTGTTTTCTAGGAAAATTACCAAGAACAGTTAACTGTCATGATATCAGGTAAACAAGGCAGATTGAAATATTCATTTCATTTGCTCAATGACATTATGATGTATGTGGCATCATTATATCTTCTACAGATCCTGTTATTCTCCATCATTTGCTGACCAAGGCTGATGAGGACTAGAGTTTGACCATTAGTCCCCCATTAGGCACTTTATTTGCATTGGACTAACTGACATTAAACTGGGGAAATCATGGGTATGCTATCAGATGGGCAACCATAAAAATTAGATAAATAAGCAAACATCAGAAAACCTTTTAAAATGTTTCTTCAAGTACCATGAATAATGTGGTAAGTAGCTGCTATTGTTGAAGATTCAGAAGATTATAGAATTTATTCTGTAATGTTAAAATGACGCTCCAATGATACACAGTATAAGATTAACTTTCTTCCCTCCCTCCTTCTCCTCTCTAAAGCCCCTGTCACACTGCTTTGTGTGGGATGGAAAGAGGATGTAAAACGGAGAAAAACACTTGCCATCCGTTGGTTAACGCGATGCTTCCGTTCTGTACTCA
>BHFT01032876.1:0-16134 GCA_004320025.1 Laticauda laticaudata | reverse complement strand
TCTCTCTCCCTCCCTCCCTCCCTCTCCCTCTTCCTCTCCCTCTCCCTCTCTCCCTCCTTCCCTCCCTCTCTCTCTCATGCACACACACACACACACATACACAAATCCTGCAGAGACTGAACACAGAGAAGTGTGAGAAATTGCAAAAAAGCATCTTTATACAGTTCTGTTAATAAAGCTAAAACTCAGTTTTCTAGAGGCAAAACATAAATAAGGCATTGCTGGAAGATTAAATTGTAGATTCAAAATCATAAGAAATGTGTAATTCCTTAAGGTCCTGGGATATATTTCCTTCACCACAGTCTGTGCCTTTTTCCCATTGGAGTCAGGAGAAGGGAAGATCCCAAACTGGCAGAAGTGCCACAGTGAGCAAAACTGTTAATCAAAGTAATAGATTCCCTATTCCCTGATATAATGACAATGTGCCAAACTCAAATTTTAGGAAGCTTACTGTCAGCAAATTATAAAATATGATTTGCATAATTCATAGCATATGTAATTTGCAATCAGTGAGCCTTTTGAGACTCCAACCAGTAAAATTACTTTTTAACAATAATAATAGCATCATAGAGTTGGAAGGAATCTCAGATGTAATCGAGTAAAATCTGCTAAAACATTTCAGACTGAAGTGCCTGTTTAAAGGAATGAAGAGGAGGATACCACTTTTGGGAAGTATATCTCACTTTCTGACAGGAAATTCATCCTAATATCTAACTGGAATATATTTTATCACCATTTCAACCAATAGGTCCAATCTCTGGCCTTCTGGGCAACAGAGTATAAATCTACTCCTTTCTCTGTATGGTCTTGCTCTACATATCTGAAAATTACTCTATTAATAATCTGCTTCTTCGTGGGCCTGATTCCACCCTCTCTTCTCAATTTGGTTCTGTCCCTTTACTATTCAGCCAAATTCTTTCCAGCAGCCACTCAGTAAAATCTACTTTTATATCTGCACTAAAACTGGCATTGGACTAAACTAAGAATAGCTTGAATTTATAGAATATATATTGCGTAACTATATATAAATCACACTTATTTATTTTCATTTTGTTCAATAGCCCAGTTCTGCTGAACACAAACGATAACATAGTAGAAACTACAATAAATGCATTTCTACTTACATTTAAACTAGTGGCTTATTCTCAGCCCCGACAAGACAAATAAAGGTCCAGGATTGCGACTCAGAGTGCAAAATTGATTCTAGGAATGCTGTCCCTGCAGAGCAATCAATTCAATCTATTCCTACTACTACAATACTATCCAAAGTCCACCAATCTGTATTTATCAGTGAGTGATAATAAAGATAAAACTCATCATGAATAAAATAAAGCGTTAGTGTTTGGGAACTCTGACTTTTTTTTTGAAAAAAGTTTCCTATGGTCATTGGTTGCCTGCGCATCATGAACACAGTCTTCCATGCAACACTTTTTAGAAGCAGATTTCACAGAGTGTGGCATGAATATGTGAGATTAGCTTGAGTTTATGAAACTGCTCCTACAGGTCAGGCAATTAAGAGATAACCATGTGAGGCAATATTCCAAAATTATGACATATGGTGATATGGCATTAAAACATCCAAGTAAAATATGTTGACAGGGATGATAACTTTAAGTGAGGACATATGTCAAAGGTAGCTGATTATATGTTTATGGAGAAATTGCTTTCTGTTTCCTAGAATATTATCTTCATAGAGAATTTCTATTTATGGTGTTACTATTTTGGCAGAGTCCCAAATGGTGTAAGGCAAAAAATGTTGAATTTAAATAAGCCAGTGTCTTCACACTTTGTATCACTGGGGTGTTTTCTGTTGTCAACTTTCAGAAACATAAACTCACTGTAATGAACATACGAACAGGTGAAAGGATGTTTGTTTTAGCTAATGTGCACTATGGTAGAGAAGCAAATGTACCAGAAACATAGTACATTTTATTAAATGTACAAGTGTAACTGCCCAACTTTGTAAAATGAAAAGCACAATCAGAGAAGAAATCAAAAGTTAAAGTGTAAGGATATATTCAAAGGTTTAATATCATGTCCACATCATAACACTTGTTTAAGCAAAGTGAAGAGCATGAAGATGTCAACCAACAAAACCATATTATTTTCCTCTAATGCTAGGTCCTCTAGGATTTCAGCAACTAGATGGGATATTGACTTTCTCTGTACTGTTTAAACAAACAGTCGGCTTCCTGTTGTGTTGTTTGTTTTAAGTTAACTTAGTATCAATATGGAATATGCTGTTTGGTAGCTGGAAACCTGCATGCACCTGGAATATCAGTAACCAGATGTCAACCTGAAATTATTCCAGAAATTTTACAGAACACTGACTTTGTTGTAAAGTCCTGCATGTTCAATACACAGACTTCATTCCTGACTGTCTCTAGTGCTCAGGAGTGGTATCCTAGTGCTTGCTCAGGTGTCAGAATTTATTTGTTAGATAACTGCCAAATGGTACTCAGTTTTCACTGACATAATTTAAAACACAACACAGTAGGTTGCCAATTATTACGAGAGACAAACTCTACTGAAAGATGGGCATCTCATGATATGGATATGGTTTCCTATACATGTGCTACATTACTTAGGTAGGAGACAGTATATCCTTCTCAAGCTTAAATTCAATTAGATGCTTTACTTCAAAGGTAGCGGCATAATGCTTTGGTGCTCTAATGCACTTCTTGACATCATCCTTGGGGGTCTCCAAATTACCTATTTTATAGATGATTTTGCTTTTAATAAAATATGGTCTTACAATATGCAACAGGATACTGTATTTGGTAAGCTAGTTCAGGTGTAACTGCTGGTCTGAAGATGAAAGAAATTTGTGTGGTCTTTGTACTGTTACCCAATATGGATTTCTGCAGGCGACATGGAGCACTTAAAATGGTTGACTCAAATACTAGATAGCTTCTACCAGATTTCATAGTGGGATATGGCAATACATTTTAGATCTCCAGATATATACAGTAACCTTTTTTTTATTCATTGGCTTAATTTAACAGAAGACATTTGGGCTAGCTTCGAATCTTTATACCCCCTGTGGTACAAAGAAGTCAAAACCTTTCTATAGGTCTATTTTCCAGAGTATACATTCTAGACATTTTTTTCCTATCTTTTTGGAATTTAGGGATTTTTGCTCATTCTCTTAATCGGTATGAAAAACAGTTGAACTATTCTTTTTAGCCTGCAAAACATTGGTCACCATTGTTCAGATTCAGCCTTTACTTTTTATTCTTATTTATCTTTCATTCAGAATACAGAGTAACAGAGTTGGAAGGAACCTTGGAGGTCTTCTAGTCCAGTCCCCTTCTCAGGCAGGAGATCCTATACCATTCCAGACAAATGGCTGACCAATCTTTCTTCAATGTGTCAGAGCACTCACTTCTAGAAGCAAGCAGCTCCACT
The DNA here is from genome assembly GCA_004320025.1 of Laticauda laticaudata. NCBI lineage: Eukaryota > Metazoa > Chordata > Lepidosauria > Squamata > Elapidae > Laticauda > Laticauda laticaudata. The sequence goes on along the minus strand of BHFT01032876.1, from coordinate 12,726 downwards.
GATTAATTGTTCTTACTGACATGAAATTTCTTCTTAGTTTTAGGTTGGATCTCTTCTTTATAAGCTTCATCTCTTACTTCTTGTCCTGCCCTCAGGTGCTTTGGAAAATAGGTCTACTAGGAAGCTTCCCACTTCATTTATTGGTCATACTGTTCCATTTTGAAATTGTTGTTGTTGTTGTTGTTGTTGGCTCCGTCGATCTCGAGAGATCATGGAAAATTCGCGTCATGGAAATGGACATGGGAAATGTGCTGAGGGGTGGGAACCGCTCTCATTCCTTTGCATTCTGTTGTGACGTTTTTTCGCCAGCGGATATTTCTTTCTTTCCTCAGCTAGCCTTTTGATGGATGTTTCATGGTGGCTGATTTGCCAACCTTGGGATTTTGGCAGGCCATGGTCTTCGAGGCTGAGAGGGAGGTTGGAATCTCCAGCTTTATAGGATTCTCGCTTGCAGACGTCCTTGTAGCGGAGAGCTGGGTGTCACAGTACGCCTTGTGCGAGTGGGCAAGCTCTCCAACAAGCATGCTTTTGGGCTTTACGTCGTCGTCCATGCGGATGACATGGCCCAACCAACGCAGGCGTCTTGTTGGTCAGGCAAGGACATACCTGGTTGGCAAACCCTGCCTATGCCAGGATGTCACTGTTGGTTATAGATGATCTGCCAGGTGATTACCGAAGGACGTCATGCGGATGGCAAACGAAGGTGAAAGGCTGTTCAGGCTGCGCTCCTGATGAGAATTAGAGAATGTTCCATGCATTTCACTAGCCATAGAGGAGAGGTACTCAAAACAACTGCCCAGATTAGATTGACCATCTTTGGTGTTGGTACGTTCAGCATAACATTGTCCACACAAACTCATTTTTTTCAGGGTGGCCATTGAATGACCATGCAATTTGCCAACTCCTTAGTGTTCCAAATCAGAGTCAAGAGAAGAAGGTCTGTTCGACACAAAAGAATGAAAAATTAACACACGAGAAATAGAGTGAATTTGTCTACCATCATGAGGGTGTGTTCGCCAATGGAAGATGCTTGGAGCACCACTGACATCCTGCAACATTAACCTCTTGTTTTCTATCAGGACTGATGGTATAGTTCCAAACTCGATGCCATGCAGCTAGACAAAAGCAGCAATAAGTCGCTAGCATGGCCTTGCCTCTGAGTGCGCCAAGGGCAATGGGCACAGGCATCATCTTGCAAAAAAGAATAATTCTACATTGATGCAGGACGTTGCTAACTTTTTCGTTTTGTGCCTCAAGCAGACGCTGCGATGTTGAATAAATCCACCGAGTTGCTCCTGCGGGCGTATGAATACGCCGTCATCAGACTCTGTCAAAATGCAATATGAGCAGGAGTAAGGAGAAGAAATATTCCAAAGAGATAGTAAGGGGCAAGAAATCAGCATCCCATGATTTGACAACCGTTGTTTGATTTGGGAAAAGGCGTTCAGAGCCCGACCCATAAAAAAAATATGGAACAGTACCATTTCATGATAATCAATCAATGAAAGGGACACGGCAATCATTCTCAGAAGCTTGGCGGGGGCATCCACATGGCGCTGGGGAGGAGGGCACAACAGGTCCATCATCGATTGACAAGCTCGAAGACTTGCGTTAGGTCTATGAAGGCGACGATACAAGCAGCGTCTCTGCTCACGGCATTTTCTCTGGAGTTGTACTACTACAGAGTGAGAAAACCAATGTCAGTGGTCGATACTGGCGGCTCTAAAGCGGCACTGTGCCTCTGGAGTAGACACGGCATTAGCAAGAGAGAATTTGCAAAGTCTATTGAGAAGAACACGTGCGTAAGCAAAATAATTACACAAACAGTGCTTAAAGCAAGCGGATAATACCAACGGTAGCTTGTTGCCAGTCAACTTCTTTTCCCCTTTTGTTTTTGCTAACAGCAGTGAATAAATCTTTGGCGTGCACGCATGTCTATTTGGCGGTTACCGCTCCTTCCTCCCAGCATATGTAGCAGAGTTCCAATGTAGGTGTTTACCAGGGAGAGCTATCTTTTGCCATCATTCACTAACCTTCAGGCTGGGATGTTTGTCACTCGCCGGCAATGCGGCCTTGGCCGTTTGCATTGCGGATCGATGGCTTTACTAAGCGCTTCCATTGTGGGTGGGGCTGTCCAGCTCGTTCCCATTCTGTGGAAGCCTTACTCGGGTGTTTCTCAAAGTGACTAGACGTCAAAGGTGACAGTTGGTCTGTCTCGAGTAAAGTTCCTGTAGTGCTCAGCCACACCTTTCCATTGTTGTGCTGCGGTTCAAGTAGATGACTAGGCCTTCCGCTTTGACTTGAGTGGGGTGATCTTGATTGCCGCTGGGACCGTAAGCCTTTTTCATTCCTTCTACATTCCACGCACAGTTTCCCAGATTGCAGAAAGCCTGGGATGTTTTTTTGCAGAGATTAAAGCCAGTAATTCATTTTCAACAGCGCCTAGCAACCCTTTGTGCATGCTACGAGCAGCACGGAGATCGAAAGTTAGTGCTGCGAGTGTCTTAGATGGACATGGGTTCTCTCCTTTGTAGGCGAGGAGGCGCATCACGCTTCACAGCTATGACGGGTTGATCACAGCGGCTCCTGCCTCAAACCAGTCTTCTGTGTTTCCTTTGTTTTCTGCCAAAAGTATCGCAGAGCAGTCTGGACATAGCCTCCACGGATTTGGTGCCAGCCACTCAACGATGGCATATCTGTTGGACGTCTTCCAGGGCGTCGTTGATGGTTCTGGCAAAGCGTTCACGTAGCTCAGGTATAGCGGTTCCGACTGTATTGATGCGAGGTCGGGGCTTCTGCTTCAATCAGTAAACACGTTCGGGGTAATACTGGTATTATTGGTAATACTGTTCCATTTTGAAATATGGAGCTCAAATGGCCCAGGTGATTGACATTAATGCTTTGAAGTACTTTCTTCTTGCAGAAGTAAATCAACACTTTGGCTTACTAGAGAGATGAAACTGATGAAGTAAACAGTATGTCTCCTGGAAAAACTTTCAGGATAAATCAGATCAAGCACATAGTAAGGTCTAAATGAAGGCTGCAATTCAGAAATGTTTACTTTTCAGCCTCCATTGCTTCCACATAAAACAAATTGATGCTCTTTTTCCACTCTGTGAGACATTTCCTACACCAGTTCAAAGGAAATGCAATTTCTGGTCAAGACTATTGGAACAAACTGATTGGTCAATATGTTGTTGTGCTACTACATAGCCAATTCTAAATGTTTATTTCATTTCATCAGACTTTATACTCAATACCTGTTTGCAAACCATTTTTCTTTAATACCCAATATTTATATTCTAGTCTCTTTGTTTTAGACATCACGATCAATAATCCCAGCATCCAATTCCACCACTGGATGTCTCAGTTGCACAACTAGCCCTCCCAGTGGACGGTCAATTGTAACTTCTTTGTAAATGCAAAGCTGCCTTTTCTGTCCCAATTTCTTTATTTACCTTCATAGCAATATCTCAATAAAAATTGGCATATAGGTTTAATTTGTAATTTTTGAGAAAAAGACAGAGTTTCTGTCAGGATCTACATCAGCTACTAGCTGGCAGTGGCATAATCATCTTTCACTGGGTTGTCTTCCTTTGTGATATCAATTAGCAAACAATCTGTTTTCCTGGGACATGGTGCAGTTAGGATGCAAAACACAAGGTTGTGAAGCCAGGCATGTTTTCGGTGGAATATCTATATCCCCTAAGAAAAGGGTAAAATTGATTTCACCTTGCCAAAGTTGGTGGGGAGGGGAAAATAAACCTCAATGGAACAACATCAAGTATATTTCCAGATTGTCTTCCATGTTATAGGAGTTGATTTAATGTTTCAAATAATAATAATAATGGTTTCTCAAACTGGGATGTCTTTTGTTTCTGTTTTCTATCTTAATAATAAAAAAGCTTAACTGAGGTCTCCCCAGAGACACTAGAGGGCAGAAGAGAGCTGTTTTCCAGTTTCTCAGATTAATTTGAACATGAAGACCCTCTTCAAGATGGCTATTTAGTTTGATGCAAGTGTGAGGGAAATATGCCATTGTTTGAGGTTTATTCATTGTTAAACTGTACTGCCTGTTTAAAATACTTATTGGTTTACTAAATGCATTTGTATATATACTTCATATCTTTATATCTACTGAGCTATTTTATAGCTTTAGACCGACTGAGTTTAATTTTTGTTAGTGCTTCACCAGTGAGGTAAACTATAGACTTATTAAGGAAAGATTTAATAGTTGAGTATCTTTGATTGTTCTTTCATCTCTCTTCTTGCTTTTTCCTTTGGAAACTCTTTCTTTGCTTTCGGATGAATTATCCTACTGTCCCATAGGCCTGCAAGTTTATTAAAACTCATAATTAATTATTTGAGCTTTATCATATGAATAATTACAGTATCTATTACATGTGTTATATGAATAAAACTGGTGTCTCTAATGCATATTTTGTTTACAGAAGGGACAGACATTTGTGTTGTCACAGGCTAAATCTTAGCACAAACCTTTCACCCATGTGGATCAGAAGGGAACATGCTTCTTCTGTGTTTTGAGGGAAAAATCTGTCCAAATCGAGGCTATTAGGCTATTACAAAATTGCATGCAACCCTTTAAGTGTCTCAGAATACTTTATCAAGCAACATTAAGAGTTCATGAAAATGTGTACACTTGTAAGTTTGTAGAGGAATTTTCTTAAGGCAAAAGTAATCTGCCTCACTGTATGTTTTGGTTTCTTTTAAGATGATGCCTCTTGATTTCCAGTCAGTATGTTGTAGAATATGATACTGTGATATGATTATATCCATTTCATTATTTTCATGTTTTCTTCTGTGGAGTTTGCTACTTATCATATTCCAGCTCCCTGTAACTGATGTCTTGTCATCAGAGCCTCAGTACTCTCATTTCCATCTACGGATGGTGAATTCATAATCATGTTATTGTGAAATCTTGCTCATTCATAATCTTTGTTTTGATAACAAATTGTCCCCTGGCCTGATCAAGTGATTCTTCTGAGGTTATTTTCCAGTGTTTGGACCTTTGAAGGCCTAGATGGGGAAGAATTTGTTGTGGCTCAACTCTGACAAGACCAAGTTGTCATGGGTCCTGAGGCCTTCTTGAAGTGGAGATTTTCCATTTTATCTTTGGATAGAGTAGCAATTCCGCATATGGTTGGCACACAGTTTAGATGCTTTCTTGGATTCACAGTTCCTGCTTGAAGGAAAGATTTTAGCTGTAGCTTGGAGAACAGTTTTGTTTACCAATTGTGTCCGTCTCTGGATTGGGAAGCTCAGCTTACAATCATTCACATCTTGGTCACCTTCTGATTGAATGTCTGCAAAATCTAAATGGGGCTGTCATTGAAGAGTATTGAGAAACTATAACTGGTTGAGAATATAGCAATGTGGGCAGTTTTGGCCACACCACAGTATTCCCACATAACAACTCTGCTTCTCAAGCTGCTCTGGTTCCCTGTGATGGTCCAGGCACAATTCAAGGTGCTTGTTATCACCTATGAAACCTTACCTCATATGTTATTTGTTGGTCTGCTTCTCTTCATTTGTTTTTGCTCATCTCCATTCAAATCAGTTGGGTGAGCAATCTCTGTATTTCCCTCCCTTCAAACAGCATCATCTAGCAGGAGGCAATGATGTGCCTTCTATATTGCAGTAACTGCTTTTATGAACATTTATGAACATTCTTACCCCAACATTCCCCTACCCAATACCCTTGACCCTGTTAGCATTCTGAAAAGTTTTTAAAAGTTGAGTGTTCATTCAGATATTGAATTGGAATATTTAGTGAGCCCCACTGTAAAGTTGTAAGGTTGTAGAATTGTAGGATTAAAATCTTTTTGAGGACTGCAATTGCAACTGCATTGCATTAATCTTATCATGGTATGCTAACTACCATAGGTTAGTTGTGTAGCCATATAAACTGGATGAATGAATAACTGAGTACATTTGGTTTTTTTGCTTTTCTTAAAATCATGTGGTTGTTTTATGGAGGACTCTTTTTCCAATTCATCTCAAAACTTGCTGGAAACCTGATGTATACTAGAGGTAGGATTCAAAATGCTCCAAAGTTTTGCTTTGCCAGGTGCATTATATATATCGATAGTGCAATATATATGTTGATATTTCCTTTGTGAGATAACTAGATGACTTGCTATATTTCAGAACATTGTGATGCTTTATCAGTCAAAAATTACTTTTTCAGGTTTTCTGCCCACTGCTATCAAGGGGCAGTTGCCACTTTACATTTTGGTAAGATGCATTTTATTGTTTGAATGGTGGCATTACATGAAGGTAGAGCCACTGGTACCGATCTAACTGTAAGGCAAAGACATCAGCTGCCTCTGGCAGCTAATTTGGGATATCATGTGAACCAACAAAATATTCTGTCTTCAATATATTGTTATTGCATTTTTTTGCCGATGGGGAGGACAGGCACTTGTGGGAATTTTTTTTCTCCTAGGTTGCCAATATAACTTGACCAGCCTTGATTTGTGATTGAGAGGAAACTGATACTGTGCCTCAGGCCACATAATAGCTCAGGCAGGATCTGTTTTGTTGGCTGAAATATGTAGCATAACATCAAATATTTTGCCAACTCCTCCAACTCCCAAAATGGTCTTTTGTGTATTTTGAGATTGCAGGATCAATAATCTGAATTTGTTAATCGAGAAAACACTTTGGTGACAGCATTCTAGTGTCTTGAGCAAGTCAGGTTGCTTAATGAAATTGGCTGAGATGTATGGGAATTGTAGCTCTGTAGGAAGGGAAAAGGCATAACAGTACTATAGCCCTAAGTAATATAGATTATTCTATTTCCAACAAAGTTATGAAATTCAAAGTCATGTTTTCTGCAAAGATTGTAAATCAGCCAGTTTGTAAAAAGAAGGAAAAAGCCAGGCAGATGGAGGCAACAGATTATTTTCCATGGATCCCAAGCTATTCTTCATTTTAAACAGCTTGTTAACCCTAGTGGTGAGCTTTTCCCCTGATACAGAACAATAACTTCAAGTCAGCAACATACGGTAGTGGAGAAAAAAAGACAAAGATAAATGCTGAATATAAACTTGCTGAAGAGTTAAGCAAAATCAGGGAGTTAAAAGACACTTCTAACCTTACCGGCACTAATACGTCAAGGTGAGGAATGCCCCTTACATTTCTGATTAAGCATGGCACTGAAGTCAGGAGAAAGTTCAAATAGCTTCAGATCAACCAAGTTATTTAATATATAAGGTAGCCCTGTATAATCTGCAGGCTGTGATTTTCAGGGGAAGAAGGGACTTTGTTTACTACATAATACAGTTGTACATAAATTTCTGTTACATTGCAGAAAGCATCCTTCTGGAAGCTTTAAGTGGACATAAAGCCTTCTAGATCTTGCACCTTTCAGTAGCAGTAGCAATAGCAATAGCAGACTTATATATTACTTCATGGTGCTTTACAGAATTCTCTAAGCGGTTTACAGAATCAGCATATTGACCCCAACAATGTGGGTCCTAATTTTACTGACCTCGGAAGGATGGAAGGATGATCAGTTTGAGAGAACCAAACTGCCGGCAGTCAGCAGAATTAGCCTGCAGTATTGCATTCTAACCACTGTGCCATCATGGCTCAGCATGTAGCAAATCTAGTGAATATGCTCTTAAGAAAAGGCAATCAATTCCATACTTGATACTCTATTGAACAGAAGACACAACTTTGCAACTCAAAGTATGACCTTTCATCAGAATCTACCAAACTTTGCAATAAGCCTCTCTTAGTCTTGTGAAGTAGTCCAGAAAATAAGCACCCACAAGAGTACTAGTTCTACTTTTACATGAATACAGATCTTGCAAACATAAAAGTGTGTCTCTTCCCCCTCACATTTACAATCCAAATATCTAGGGGGATTTCCTTCTGAAATGTTTCCCACATACCTATTTCTTCTGTGGATTTAACTTCCTCTTAACTGACAATTGCCTAATTTGTGAGGTAATTCCCACATACCATTACAGACTCTGACTGAAACACAAAATATTATTCTGTGGAAGCTAACAAGATTATGTGCGCATCCACAGTTTTTTTTCCAACACCATTACAGGACGCTCACTATTTCCTTAGTACAGGAACAAATGATGTTGCTCTCTTCCCCTTTCCAGCTCATTGCAAATAGACCCATTAAGTTAGTGAAGTAGCTAGTAGCTCAGTCTCCATTCATTACCTATCCTGGTGGGCATCTTTTCACTTCTGTCCATTCTGGTGAATTGTGCCCCTTTGCTCTCCCTTGGACTACCAACAATATTAAAAAGTTCCTCTTCTCCCCCCACCCCCAACATCTTTAAGCGGCAATGTACTTTTATTGCTAGTTTGTTTTCTGAAGCTGAATTACCAGTTCTTCCTTGATGCAACACTTCCATGGTTCTACATAGGAAAGAAAGATCATTTCCCCCCGTAATTTCATTGCTGTAGCATTGGAGGTATAATTATGGCATAAGAGGAGAAAGAAAATGAAAAGAGACTGAGGTTAATGTCACAGGAAATAATATGGGGAAGGAAAATGGTGATGAAGGCATCCATGAGTGGAAACATCTGGAAAAGTAAAGGAAGGGCTCAAAGAAGGCAAGGAAGAACAGTCCTTAAAAAGAAGAGGCAGATACAATCTGCATAGGAACCTGCCAGCAAGATTGGCCTACCCTGCAGTACTGAGAAATGCAAAAAGCAGGGGAAAGTCTAATTAGGTCTTGAAGAGACTGGAGTTTCTGAAGTTGGGTAATGAAACAACTGGGAAGAGCATGAAAGACAACCAACTTTAGCACATGGGATTGGCTCATAATGTTTGCTAGTTTTCAGAAGCCTTAGAAATATGACTCTTTTAACTGGGGATAATGGATAGTTGTGCTTCATCTTGACAGCACATAGCACATGCTGAAGATGACAATTTTTCTATAACTGCTGGATGAGGGGCTGAAGGAACATGAAGACAAGAAAAATGGTGCTTCACTTCTGGCAGGGGATGCATTGTTTTTTAATTTTGAAACATGCTTTGTACAAACTTTATTACAGCAAAACAGCCTTTTAAAGCTTTGCATAATTCTGGGGAGATGTCTACTGGAGTTGGATTGACTTTGAACTATCAAAGATCCTGTGTCCTACTGGTCTTCACAAGAAAACATCTGTCTAGACCAGGGGCATCAAATTCATATCATCATGGGAGCGTCACATGACATATCAGGACATTTTACCCCTTTGCTAAACTGGGCATGGATGTGGCCAGCATGTGAAAGCCATTGTCTAGACACAGAATAAGCCAACTTGGAAAGTCCAGTTTGAAAATACTTCTAGTAGCTATTGATGAGCTGTCATCCTTCATTTGCCTAAATCTTGTTTTAAGTCTCAGTGACATATCAAGGCTGGGCCAGTGGAGTGGAGGCAAAAGGGGGTACATTGTGCATAAACTTGTACAAAATTCATATGTATTTATGAAAAGCATGCACAAAGAAGCTGCACTATCTGAAAGAATAGAGAAAAACTGTGTATAGTGGACAAGCTTACATGCATGTGCATGTGTGTAGCAGTGGTGGGAAACTGATTCTACCAATTTCCCTACCGGTTCGGTGATTGTGTACTTCGCACGTGCACACACAGCTTTTCAAACACCAGTTGAGGCTCTGCCATGCCAATCAACTGAGAGGATAAAGAACAGAAAAGCACAAGTGGGCAGGTGGGAGGGCCAATCCTGCACTTTTCTCTTCTTTCTCCTCTCAGCTGATCATTGGAGCTTTTTTTTTTACTATTGGTTCAGCTGAACCAGGCTGAACCGGTAGCATTGTACCACTGGTATGTATCTATATGCACAAACATAATATTTGTCATGCAAAGCTTTTTTTTCAAATTATGCATGGTAAAAGAAAATGGTGAATAGGGAGATGTCTGTGGAGATTCTTAGTCATCCAGGTCACAATTGTCCCAAAGATGTTTTTTCAAGAGGCAATGTTTTTCTTTGAAGACATTTCACTTCTCATCCATGAAGCTTCTTCAGCTCTGAAGGTCTGAAGGGAATGGAAGGATTTATATTCTTTGCAAACAGCTGGTCATTTGAATTCTTCTCGCTAAAAGATCAACCTGGGAATATGCTGTTAGAAGATGTGATCTTGGATGCAAGTTTCAAGGATGTCAAAGGTAGCCTAAGGGACAGGTCTGTCAATGATTGATGATCAGATGGTGACTCCAGGCACGGATACAGGTGCATGGAAACAACAATGGGAAAAGAGAGGCTGGTTCAATCTTCTTCTTGTAGGTCCTCTCGATAAATATTTTTCAACCTTGAAGACGTTAAGATACATGAACTTCAACTCCAAGAATTCCTCATGCTGGCTGAGGAATTCTGGGAGTTGAAGTCCACACATGTTAAAGTTCATAAGTCTGAGAAACACTATTTTAGATTCATCTGGTGGGTCACTGTAAAGACAGACTGCTAACTCTTATGGCCTTGGTCTGATCCAGTAGGACTTCTCTCCTGTTCTCATTTTCACTTCCATTGACAATATTGATCCATTTGTCAGTCTGTCAGCCTTCAAGATTTTCTCCCTTTGCTTTGCATCTTTTGGCTGTCATAAGTAATAGGGGAAGGAGGGGGAAATGGTTATGGGAAGTGAGCTGGAGGTGTTACAAACCAGAACTGTATAAGCTGGGATGGGTAGATTCTTGCTTAGGTTTCTATCCTATGCAGCTGCAACTCTTTATCAAAATATGTCAAGGTCAATGGACAGAGGCCTCATCACCACCTGGAGATGCCCACATGATGATATACACAACTTTTAATTGGATGAGCCAATTTAACTATTGGGAGTGGGAACCNTATATGTGATTTACGTGCCCATTTTCTCAGATTCAGAATTCTTTCGTTGCTACCACTTGATTTCCAGTAAAAGATATTGTGTCCAATTCTTAGAGATTTCCTGGACTAGTCCCTGCAAATAAAATAAAAATTTATTTTATTGGCAATGTTTTTCAGAAGTGGCTTGCCCTTGTCTTCTTTCTAGGCCTGAGAAAAAAAAATGATTGGCCCAAGGTCATCCAATTAGCTTCATAGCTAAGACAGAACTGGAATTCAGTCTTCCAGTTTCTACCTTGACGCTTTAACCATTAAACCAAAGTTTAGTTACATATTATTACATTTTATACTTAGTTTTATGTGATCTAATACAGACTTCCCCAACTTTTATGGTTTGGAAGCCTGGAGGGTGGGAAAGGCATTTGCTTTATGCATGCATGAGCATACAGGAAAAGGTCCATAAACATGCACGTGTTGCAAATGGGCTATGTGCCTGCAACACACATGGTGACACTAGTGCCTGTGTGATGCTTGCAACAATATTAGCATTTGCATAATGCTCATGGTGATGCTAGCATGAGTGGGGTGTGTCCGCACATGTGCACAAGTGCTTGCATTGGCCAGCCACTCATGAAGCCCAGTGGCAGACCACATCCTACAGGTTGGGTACCCTTGATCAAATGGATATAGTATCATTGCTGTCTTTTAGTGACATTCAAAGGATAATTTTACCTGCCTTTTGATGTTCCTACATTTAACTAAGAGGAATGATGGATCTCTGCCTCTTTTCTCCTAGGATATGTATCACCTCTATCAATATTTTCTCTTGCTTTCTATTAGGGTTATAGCCCCAGAGAACATCTCATACAGTGAGACATTGAACTAGTTGGAAAAATGGGTTTATTAGGTTCAGCATCAAATGTTAACTCAAATGGATTGACAAATGTGCTCATATGTAAGCACATTTTCTTCCTTGCCTTGTGTTTAATGTACAATGAAATCATTTTCTGATCCTTTCTAAAGCTGGATTTCTAATGCGAGTAGTTAGCATAGCAGACAAAGAGATGAAATACATTATGACACTGTGAATTTTATGAATTTCATTGTTACCTTGCACTCAGTAGATTTGCCCAGGATAAACATTTATCCCAGGACCAAAGATCCTTTTGATACAATATAATGTTTTAATGCAGTATAATACATCCAGGTTTTTCTAGTGTTAAAGAGGCCCCTTTCCTTTTTCTTACTAAGGGAGTTGTAAAAAAATGTTAACGGCCATTTTGACTCTGTATGGTAGTAGTAGCAAGTATGAAGGTAAATGGGGAAAAGGATTCACAACAGAATAATTGTATAACATGAATAAGTGTACAAATAGGATTTTTAGTGGGGGAATGTTCAAATGGTTTGGGAGACTAAATGTTTGGATATATTTCAAATGGCCACATTGATACAAACTGCATATTAGCAATTCTTTTACATATGAAATGAATTCTTGGACAATAAATTCAGATGAAGGGAATGTTCATAAAGAGAAGAGAACATGTACTTCATGAATGCATAAAGTGAATTATCTTCAATATAAAATATGCAAAGAATAGTTTCAAACTGTTTTAATAAAAAGCTTCTGACTTCAGTAACAAACATTTCCATTGTGATTGAAAAACAAGTGTTTGTTCAGAAAAAGCCTTCAGCAAAAGATTCCTTGGGGGTTTATTTTATGTCACAGATTAAATTATTTCTTGTTTATTTTATGCAAAATGCATAATTAATATTTCACAGCATGCTCAGTTTAATAGTTACATTTGGTTCTTTGCTTAATTTTTGTAAGTCTCTTACAGTGCTCTTAAAGGCCGTGTCACACTGCCCAACAGATGCAAAAAGGACACAACGGAAGAGAAAAATGTTACATC
>BHFT01032874.1:0-10516 GCA_004320025.1 Laticauda laticaudata | reverse complement strand
TGGCAGGCTGGCAGGTTGTCAAGCTGTGTCTGGAAGCACGTCTTTCCTCTGAATGGTGACCTGCTTCCGAGCTGCTTCCCTTTATATCCGCGTGACTGACGCAATGCATCCTCCCCGCATGCGCAGTGAACGCTAGGCATCCGCTAGACATCCACGAAGCATCCGCTAGGCTTCCGCTCGGCATCTGCTCGGCATCTGCTGTATCCGTTCCGCGTCCGCTTTGCTCTGCTCCCCCGGAAGCCTTGCAGATGTGCCATCCGCTCTCATCCTCTTCCATCCGCTAGGCTTCTGTGGAGCATCCACTTTCCATCCACCCTACGTCCTCTCCCCGTCCGTTCCTTTCCGTTGTTGTCCGCTCTGCTTATGAAAATTCGGGGCACTTTTGAGAGCGGATAACAACAGATGGAACATTTTTCTCATCCACTGTGTCCTTTTTAAAACATTTTGCTTCCGTCGGCCAGTGTGACAGGGCCTTTATCAGCATCAAGATTCCAAGATCAGGAAGCCCCAAAAAGCCTGTTTGATGGTCCTACAGACATGTCCATGTTGCCTTCTGATATCCTACACCTGTCTAGTGCTGCTCAGAGCAGAAGAGAAACATAGAGGGCTAAACAAGGAAGCTTGGGTAGAAGTTGGTAATAAAAAGAAGAGGAGAAGCAAAGGAGTTAAGTGGGAGGCTTGGGGGAGGTTTAGAAGCATCTTTGGTGAGGTTACTGAATGTTTTTTTTTCTGAGTCTGGAACAGGAATATTCCACAACTCACATCCCTCATATCCTGGACATAAACTGTTTCAACTCCTCTCCTTAGGACAGCACTATAAGGCATTGCACATCAAAATAATTAGACATAGGGACATTTTTTCCCTTTGTTCCATTACTGGGATGAATACCTACTTTTCAAAGTTCTGTCTAATATCTATGTGCATTTACTCATGTAATGTGACTGTAGTATTATTATTATCCATTTCTTCTTCTCTATTACCCCCTTTTATTATCATTATTGATTATTATTACTCTGTTGCTTTGCATGGATCCTGAGAGCTTCTGACACAGAGAGAAATTCTCATACTTGACCAAATAAACTATTCCATTCCTTTCCATTCTGTTCCGTCCCGTTCTGTTCTATTCTATTCAATATTACATACAGTTCTGGGTTTCTGCAAATATCAAATATGACACAATAGAGTTAGAAAAGATTCAGAAGAGAAAGGCTAAGGTGATTATGGGGCTGGAGCAGCTTCCCTATGCGGAAAGGTTGCCTTACTAGAATAGAATAGAATAGAATAGAATAGAATACCTTTATTGTCATTGCATTCCATGAATATAATGAAATTTGAAAGCTACTCCAGCACAGTGCTCCAAACACCACATCACAATCACACTACAGAGTATTTAATAATAATAATAATAATAATAATAATAATAATAATAATAANAAAATGCCACTATATACATTGGACTAAATCACAAATGCACTGTTTGATTCAAGACAATTATTGCCTTGGAAAAGAAACTGTTTCTCAGTCTATTAGTCCTCATTTTAAGACACCTGTAACGCCTCCCTAACAGAAACAATTTGAAATATGAATGACCAGGATGAGAATGGTCTATGGAGATTTTTAGTGCTTTGGGGGGTTTGTGGGTTTTTGTTTTTTGTTTTGCATAGAAATGTGGTGTAAAAAAGGGGACGTTGCTGAGGTTTACAAAATTACATGTAGTGTTGAAAAAGTGGACAAAGAAAAGTTATTTTCCCCATCCTAAAGCACAAAAACCAAATGCCATCTAATGACATTGAATCATGGAAGAATCAGAAAAGATCAAAGAAAGCATTTTTTTCCACATAGCATGCAATTAAACTTTGGGCTTTTGCTCCCAAGAAGATGTGGTGCTGGCTACCAGCTTAGCTGGCTTTAAAAAAAAAATGAGCCAATTTAATTAGAGGGCAAACCAGGATCAAAAAGCATCATTTAGCAAGCATTCTGTAACACAAGAGAATGATTGACATTAAACACAATAATTTTGCTATCTTCACTTGCAGCTGTTTCAGTTCTTCTGGTCAGATCCAGCAAGTTTAAATTTGGATCAGCAGTTTCATTGGGGTTTTCTGTGGTAGGACTAATTTCACAGGAACATCAGTTCCGCCTATCTCATAGAATGTTTCTTTTCTTTATCTTTAGCCCCTGCCAAGGTCTCGGTGTGTGGATAGCTGCATGCTTGGGTTTGTCAAGCTGATTGATGAAGACAAACCAGTTTGCTGCTATAGTTGTATTCCTTGTGCAGAAGGGACTATCTCCACTCAGGAAGGTGGGTGACTCCAGAGAGAAAAGCTGTTGATGTCTTACTAGTTTTGAATAGTCACAATTAATTCTCTCATTTCAGTTCATTTAATCTCTATCCTGCATTTTTATTTCATTTCACAATCACAGGTCCATGGCCTAATTCAGTTAAAAATATAAAAGCAAAACCAGTAAACTTAATACTCTGTGTGTGTGTGTGATATGCTTCTGTATTGTGTTCGTCTGTGAGTCAGGCTATCACAGCCATTTCAGTTTTAAATTTGAGGCTAGTCTACTGCTGTGCCAGAATGGTTTTTTCTTCATCCTGATTGGTTGGGAGTCTTGGTCTGTGTTTATTGGTCTTGGATGTTTGCTAGTTCTGCTTGATTGATGTTTTTAATATCTTGGTCGGAGAGTGTCACGCTATGAATGGTGATCATCATGAACCGGACAGTGGATGGATGCGAGATCACGGGGATCCGAGCCAATTGATCGTAGGTCGAGTAGATGTTGAGGTTGTCTGTTTGTGGCTTTTTTTATCCTGAATTGGCTGGCAACATTCGGTTCCTGTATGGAGGCTTTTAGTGCAGCTTGGCTCTGAGTAAATGGAAGGCTATCATTTGTTTAGGAAGCTAGGTTTCATCTGGTGCCTGGTTGGGTGTGTTTGGAGCTGGAGGTATTGGGAAGATCTGTTTGGGCCCAGGTGTTAGCCTGGCTTATGGTGTGGAGATTTTTTTGTTTGTGAGTGCAGGCTTCCAAATGATTGACAGTTGGTGGAATCAATCTCTTCTATTCATGCTTTCAGGTCTTTTTTCAATCTCTATGGTTTCTCTGATAATTTCTGTGGCTGGGGTTTCTATAGTGGCTGGGTTTTAGTGCCATTTGAAGTTGATGCTATGACCTGTGGCTTTCATGTGTTGGACTAGTGAGGATGTGTGTTCCAGCTTTTTTGCTGCATTTTTGTGTTCATCCAGGTGGGTACTTATTATCTTCTATTGGTCTGTCCAATGTATGTAGCAAGGCATGAATGCACAGGGAGATTTCGTATATGCCTTGGTTTTCCAGGTCAATTTATCTTTGGGGTTTTCTAAGGATGGCTGCTATTTTTCTGTCTTTTTTGAAGGCAGTCTTGATGTGATGCCTGTGTAGTATCTTACTGAATTTTGTCTGTAGTACCTCTTATGTAGGGCAAGACAGCTGTTCTATAGATCTGTTCATCTTCTAGGTCTCTATTATGTCTTAGTGTGTTTTTGTGTGGATCAAGCTGGTGATTTTATTTTTGTGGAGCTTTGGCTGTCAGTACTTTAGTCAGGGTGCATAGTGAGTGTTAGTTGTCTTAATATGTGTTTGTGTGCAGGGCGTGGTGGATTCTGGTGGATTAGGTGTTTTGGCCTGGAGTTTATACTTGCAATTAAGGAGGTTGGGGTGGTTGGGGGATTGGGAACGTGTTGAGGTAGCATGAGGTTGGTGTGTTTATCGTGTTCTTCTGGTATACGGTGTGTCCTATTTTTGGTGTGTCATCTATTCCTTATTTGTAAGAATTAGTACATCTAGGAATTGGTAGTTGTTTATTTCCGTTTCATGGTGAACTTGATTTGGGGTGTGTTGCTGTTTGGTGTGTTAGGATAATTGTTGTTAGGTTTTCTTTTCCATGGGGCCAAATCACAGAATGTGTATCGATGTTCTTAGCCATAGTTTGGGTTTGTGGGTGGCATTAAGCCAGGGTCTGGATCGAATTCTTCATGAAATGGTGTTGCAATGGAGCGCGGGTGAAGTGGGGTCGATCCTAAAGGGTCCTCCTCAATTAGCTTGCATCTTTGTCGTCCTGTTGTATATGAAATGATTGTTGTGTTAAACAAGTGGTTTTTGTTATAGTTCCATTGAGATGTTTAAGCTGGTTGGTATTTATTTTTGACGATTTCAGATGTTTCTTTTATCGGGCGACTTGCCGTGAATAGTGAAAACACGTCGATAACTCTACAAAGCAGATCTTTTTTGTTCCACGTGTAGATCTTTGGATCAATTTCCTAAGAAGTGGTATGAGTTTGTACATATTGAAAGCCGCTTTCAGCATGGAGTGTAGTTGTTTTGCTAAGTGTTATAGCTAGTGCTCCTTTGGGTCTTGGAGGTATCTTCTTTGTGTATTTTTGGGAGGCGTATAGTTTTGGGCACCTAGAAGATTTTTCTCTTGGGATAACATCTCTGTTGGATTTTCTCTTGCTATATGCTGGCTGGTTATAATTTTTTCTTCTTGTTTAATTTTTGCCAGATGATGTGGATTGGGTCCTTATTTATAAGGTTTGTACTGTGGAGTCTTTGAAGTAGGTCCTGTCAATTGTTTGTAGTCTTTCTATCCATTACTACTGGTGGCATTCCCTTTATTCTGCCTGAAGTATGAATTACTGCTGTTATCATTTTTGTAGGGTTTGTAGCGCTTTGAGTTTCTTCTTTGTACAAGTTGCTTTTTGGGGTTGGTTTGCTTGTGCATAGGATGTTTGGGTAACCTGGTGTCGTTATCTGTCTACTTCAGACTGTATTTATTTAGTTAGGCTGGATTCTACTGCACATATATGGATTCTGTGGTGATTTTTATTTTGGGTGCTATAGCATATATTGAATCTTTGGTTAGGACATCTGTTTCTGGTTTTGAGTGAGTTCCCTGTTTGGAAACGTTATATTTCTAATTGTTTTCAGGTGTTGTTGTGAGTTATTGGGGGCTTTTCTTGGTTCAATGTTCTAATTTAACTTCTAGTTCTTCAAAGGAAAAAAGTTTTTTCAACCTTATTTGTAAGTGTTTTAGTTTCAAGCTCTCCAAGTTGTAAAGTTGTTTTACCAACATAATACTTCATATTAACCGACTCTAAACATGCATTTTTTATTCACCAAATTTGGGTTCAGCCTTATACATGCATAAATCTGATGACTGACGCACAACTTCTCAGATACACGCATATTACGATAGTACAATGACAGTCATAAATATACATACAGCCTTTTTTTTTAACTCTGGGTGCACCATTTGCTTTTTCTACCACGCCGGATCAGTAACAAGTCCTCTGATTGGTTTAGTCATTCACATGACCGCTTTCATGTTGCGATCATCACATGCAACTTTGTGTTTAGTTTTCTTTGCATTTGTAGTTGTAAAATCATTAAAATATACCACTGTCTGATGTTAAAAGAAAAAAAATGTCATAATGTTGCTTATTTTAAACTAAAAGTAGTGAAGGCTGCAGAGGAAACAAGCAACCTTGAAGCAGCAAGAACCTTTGGAGTGGATGAGAGCAATATTAGAAGATTATTAGAAGATTATTAGAATCTTGAAGACACTGTTTATTTTGTGAAAATAAATAAAAGTAAAACACAACAATATTGGCTTTTATTTTCATTTATGCTCTTCTGAAAGCTTTTGCTACGATAAGTGCATATATTTTCATTATATAGCATCAGATTCTTTACATACCGGGTAATTAACTAATATTGTTTCCTACACAAATGCTTTGAATAATTGAACCTTCATCAGTGCATTGCATATTAACACTCTTTTGTTATTAGCCCAAACATCAAACCATGGTATTTGGGGGTTGGCTTTATGCGAGTTTTGCAAATTCCTCATTTTGGGGCAGTTTTTTAAGGGTCGGCTTATATGCGAGATTGGCTTATATGCGAGTATATACGGTATCTTATCCAAATGTAGGGGTGGATTTTGCTGCTCCTTCCAGGTGTAGTGCTAGCAAATCTTTCTTAACTGATCCAATTGGAATTTCTTTCTGTGGAGCTCGTTCCTGAGTAGAGCCATTTCAGTTCTTTTCAGGATACGTTTAGTAGCTGCTGTGCTGTGATGAAATGTTAATTTGAAGCAGGTTGGTGTTGCATTGTTGTCTCTGCAGCTGCGTAGGAATTTCAGGTCACGTAATATTCCTGCCTTTTTAACTTCCAGCTTCTCATAGGTTTGGTCTGGCTATTTATTCTCCTCCGTAGAGGTCTGATATTAGTTTTCTTTAAGTTTTCATGGGTACTTACATGCATGCTGTTCAGCTTCCTTCAGGTATTATCCCACGTCATTGTAGTTGTGCTTTTAAAGTTGAAGCAAGGTTTCGGCAGAATCTCATCTGCCATCATCAGCTTTCTGTATTGTGTTCACTCTGTGTCTCAGGCTAATCACAGCTTTCAGTTTTAAATTTGAGGCTAGCCTACTGTTGACCAGAATGGTTTTTTTCATCATCCTGATTGGTTGGGAGTCTTTGGTTCTGTTGTTATTGGTCTTGGAGTTTGCTGTGTTCTGCTGGATTGGTTTTTCTAATATCTTCTGTCTGTTTTGTGTGCTTTTTATGTGTCTTGAATTGGCTGGCAACATTGTATTCCTGTATTGGAGGCTTTTAGTGCACTTGGTCTGAGGTAAATGGATGGCTATCATTTGTTAGGAAGCTAGGTTTCATCTGGTGCCTGGTTGGGGTGTGTTTGAGCTTCTACTAGAAAGTCTAACTCACAGACGAAACACAGTACAGAAGCCTGATGATGGCAGATGAGATTCTGACCAAAACATTGCTACAACTTTAAAAGCTAAACCTACAATGACGTGGGAAAATCCCTGAACAAAGCTGAACAGCATATGTATCTATATGTTTTCTGCGGTTTTTGTGGGTATTTGTATGTGGATTTTTGGTTATTCGGGCTTTCTCCACGTAAAATTGGAAAACTATCTAGGCGATGTTTTTCGATGAAGTCTCATTCATCTCTTCAGGCTTGTTTCTCTTCGGCTCTGTGCTTCAGAGTAATGTGAGCTTCAGCTGCTTCTTCCTTTTTAACTGCTAGTGGGGGTGTGACTTGATTGGGTGGAGGCTTGCTGTGTTCTGATTTGGCTGGGGGTGTGTCTAATTGGTTGGGGGTTGGGCTGTGTTCTGATTGGTAGGGGGTTGGCTGTGTTCTGATTGCTGGGGGTGTGTTCTGGTTCAGGTGGGGGCTTGGTTGTGCTCAGGTTAGTCCTTAGTTGCTGGGGGTTTGAGGCTGGGTGAGCTGTGATCCTGTTTGTTTGGCTTCGCGTTCATGGATCGTGCCACATCTTCATAGTGGGTGTCAGTTACTTCATGTATGGGTCGGTGGGTTTTAAAGTGGGTAGTGAATGCCGCTGCGTACGCTTCTGGTACCACACTTCCAACTAGAAAAAAGACTCACACCCACACAGAAGAATGAGACACGACTACGGTGAACAAAAGCTAATTAGAAACTATGCGAATATGAATGAATACAGAGTACTGAACAAAATCCAATAGATTTTATCCAATAGACTCTATTCTATTCTATTATCGAGAATAGATCCAATAGATTCTATCCTATACTAATTTGCCATTTTTCTAATCATGCAATAGAATCTCCCGTATTATTAAATACCGTATACAGAGGAGTATCTCCACAAAAGTGTACATCTTGATTTAATGCTTTCCGTCCTGCAAAATTTACTTCCTACCTGTGGCCTTATTGACAGTCCTTGTGAACAAAATCCTACAAAGAGAGAGAACATCAAGAGATTTTTCAAATACTGAAGTACGTGAGTGTTGCATTTGTTCTTTGGCAGATGCCAAACATTGTTTGAGAGCTCCAGGACCAGCAACCCAACAAAGCCGAGATCAATGTGTTCCAAGATGATAACTTCTTCTATCCTAGTCAGAGATCTGGGACCATCCTTACTTCCTTTACTTTACTTTTCTTTTGAGCACTCGGCTTTGTTTTAAGCATATTTATTAAGCACCTGACACTCCAATAGTCAAGCAACAAAACCGCGACCTTTCCTACTGCCTCCTCATTTCTCTCCTGCTTCCTTTTTGTGTTCTCCTCTATGTTTCCTCCTATCACTACTATTCATCGCCAGCCAAGGAAAACCACCTGCCTTCTGAGACAAGCAGTCTTCAGCATCATTTTCTCAGTGGCTGTCTCTTCTCTCTTGCCAAAACCATCATGGTGGTGCTGGCCTTCTAGCCACCAAACCAGGAAATACTGTGAGAAGATGGCTGGGGAAATCTTTGGGCAACTCCATTGTTCTTTCTTGCTCTGTTGTCCAAAGTTTACAATCTGTGCTATGTGGTTGGCACCTCTCCCCCCTTTCAGACTCAGATATGCATTCTCAGGCGGACAGATTGTCCTGCAGTGTAATGAAGGATCGGTTACTAATGTTTTACAACTGTATTTCTGCACATGGGCTTTTCCTGGCAGCTGTTTGTTTAGTGTAGCTTTCCATGCCAGGAGATTGCTGGGGCCTTCAATGAAGCCAAGGCTGATCAACCTTCAGCATGGCTAAGTTCTTTCTGTAGTGTTTGGATCTCCTTTGTGCCCACCTACCTGAGCACCAAGGGCAAATATATGGTGGCCGTGCAGGTCTTCTCCATCTTGGTCTCCAATGCTGGGCTGCTGGGCTGCATCTTTTTTCCCAAGTGCTACATTATCCTTTTTCGATCTGATTTGAATACAAAGGAGCAGCTTATTCTGAAAAGCAAAACAGAAATATGACTTTTAACATGCATAACTTAACAAGCACTAGAGATCAATATGCTTATCTCTGTTCACCAAGATAAATGTTTAGATCATATATGATAATTTTTTTGGGAAGTTCATTTATCTGCATTATACTTCCATTCTGATAACACCCAGTTTGTTAACAATTGCTTCTTTTAAAGATTTGTTAAAATCAGAACTTGAGTTTTTTCCCCCCCACACATTCAAATTCAGGAGCCAAAAGAGAAGATGAACAGAAATGAAGATTTCTGAGAAATCAAACTCTCAGTATTTTGTGAGACATTCACTGTTATCCTGTGATTATCTTTGGATCTGTACAATATATGAATCTTTCCATGCAATGATATCAGATCTCTTGGATTCATTCATGATATTTAACATGATCAAGAAGCAGGAATTTGGCTTTAACTGGGTCCTATTTGAAACTGTAGATTACTATTTCCTTCTCTACTGCAATAGTACAGTGATCCAATAAATATATTTCCTATCATGACTGATGGCATTTGATTGCATTTATGATCTTTATCCATTCTTTTGCTATTGTGGGTTTTGTTGTCTAGTTTTGAAATGATTACAAGCCATTTTTTGAAATGGTAATTTGTATTTTACTTCTTTGCAAAGAGAGTGTATCACATATTCTTAGGTACAGTGGAAACACCTTAAGCCACCAATATATTTTCTTTGTATTCACCATCACAGGTTTAATTCCCACCTTTTCCTCATTGGCTGACTACTCAGGCTATCACAATCTATCCAATGTGCCTAAATTGAATGCATTATTCCCTGTGCCTAATTTACAATTTACCTATAATTAGTGTCAACTCATAAAATATTTCTCTGGTCTTTTAGAGTTGCCAACAGAAAGGGAGGGGGGAGCAGTGCAGCAGCTTGCAAAAACGAAACTGTATTCAATAACTATTTTCAAAGATAGTTTCTAGGCGACCGAAGTTTCTGCCTTGTAAAATTCTTACTGGNTGAATTATGATACATCGGGGGGGGGAGGGTGAACCAGGGTTAAGGGTGACAAGGAATGATGTGTCTCAGAGTTGGTTGCACCCAGGCAGCACCAGCAGGTTTACTCCTAATAAATCTTCTGTAAGCTTTGAAAATCCGGCTAGAGATTCATGATTGAAATGGGGGTAATTATATTCTAGTGCTGAGGTCTTCAAACTTGACAACTTTAAGAACTGAGAACTTCAACTCCCAGGAAGTTGAAGTCCACAAGTCTTAAAGTTGCCAAGTTTGGGGACCTCTGCTTTAATGGCTTGTCCTGTCAAGGTTGGTGTGGGTAGTCATGGTGGTTCTTTGAATAGCCTGTTTACTCTTAGCTTGTTTGGAGTATTGTTTACCTCTTTATTGTTCATCTGATGTTCATGTTGGTGTTTATCACCTCTCAACTCAAGATGTTGATTGTTG
Source organism: Laticauda laticaudata (assembly GCA_004320025.1). Taxonomy (NCBI): domain Eukaryota; kingdom Metazoa; phylum Chordata; class Lepidosauria; order Squamata; family Elapidae; genus Laticauda; species Laticauda laticaudata. Next base: position 315 of record BHFT01032874.1, on the reverse strand, counting down.
ATGGGGGGAAGATATTTTGGTCTTTTTTGTTCCTTTTGGTCTTTTTTGTTCCTTTTTGACTTGTTCATTGTTCATTGTCTCTTCTGAATGTTATGTATATGCTGTCCATGTGCCTATTGATGGCCAATTTGTCAGAGTGCCAGGCTTCCAGGAATTCTCAAGCTTTTTGTCCTTAACTTAGTCTAGGATGGTCGGTTTCACAGTTAAAACGATGGTTCAGCCTGTCCATGTGTTGTGAAACTAAAGCCCATGTCACACTGCACCAACAGATGGAAAGAGGATGTAAAATGGAGAGAAACACTTGCCATCCGTTGG